>VDFB02391652.1:0-13491 GCA_007258455.2 Sequoia sempervirens
CATTATATTTAAGTGGCTACTTTGCATTATGTATATTACCTTCTAGCTTTGGTCATCTCTTCAACCTAAAATGTTTGCACTTAGACTATTGTTGAAGTTTGAAAAAGTTTCCTTCAAACTTTGGGCAACTCAAAAACTTGGAAGAGTTAGATTTGAGCCACTTTTTTGGGTTAGAAGAATGGCCATCAAGCTTCGGAGGTTTCACAAAGATGAAGAAGATGGTTTTGATAGGTTGTTCCATGAAGTTAAAAGAATCATTACCTCACAATATTAGAAGTTGTTCTATTATATTTGATTAAATATTATTTTCAATGATTTACCCTTCAATTGTTATTTTTTAGAGGGCTTTCTAGTTTTTTATAAAACTTGTAATAGCACATGGAAGGTTTGTAATTTTTAGATGGATTCCTATTTTTTATTAATATTATTTTTTAGTATATTTAATTTATTTTAAAATTTACATTTACTTGTTCTTTTAGTTTAATTAACACTCATTTTAAATTCTAATTTTGTAAGTTTTTCAAATAATACTTTATTACTATGAAAGAAAAATATTTCTTTACAGTGTAAATCTACGTCAATATAATAAATGCATATAAATGAAGTATAAATGAATTTAGATTCATTTAAATAAGTTGGGAAAGGAAAATGTTGAATCAAAGTAACTTTTGAAAATTAAATGTAAAGTAAATGTATACTTAGATTTTGATACAAGGATGGAATATGAATGTTTATAACTTCAAGAACCATATTGTCACAATATAGAAAATTAATGACCTCCATGTATAAGCTATCTTTGGAATTTGTACAAATTTGAATCTTTAAATATGTGGATCAATCTCATAGTTCAAGATTAATCTTGTGCAAAAAATATGATCTATTCGGTACAATTCTAACTTTGTTGAATGAATGTAGGTTGTTGTGATTCTTGTTCTTTGTTCACGTGTTGGGATTGACATTGGGTGACTTTAGAATAGTGGTTTACAATTTATATGAGGAAGGAAATTTCATTTTTTTCCTTTTCCCCAAACTCAAGGGGTTCAGTCGAACCCAATGGTTCGATCAAACCTCATTATGGGTTCGACCAAACACCTATGTTCGGTTGAACCATTGGTTCGACCGAACCCACATACCTTAGATTAAAAAAATCATATTTAAATGGGTTCGGTTGAACATGGGTTTGACCGAACCCCCTTACATATGATAAAAAAACAAAAACTCTCATTTCGACTGTCATTTTCACTTTCTAAAATTACCAGTTGCTTTCCCTACATGTGGTGAACCGAGACCGTGACGACGAGCAAACTGATTTCTTCTTTCTGGTGAACACAACTTCAACTTGGTCTCTCCAAACTTCATCAACCTGACTTGCATAACGAGCACCAGGTACTTGAAATTTGAATTTTTTAGAGTTTAAAATGCATTTATATTTTGAATTTCAAAACCCTAGATGCAATTTTTTTCAAATTTGTTGAATTCAAATTGGATTTGTTTGGAAGTTTTTAAAGTGTTTTCAAATTTATTGAATTCAAATTGGATTTGCTTCCCCATTTTGCATACATTTTTATGTTCTACGTGTAAATGAAATATTCCTTCCCATTTCATCAATCAAAGCTATGGATAGCCTGCTCCTAAATGGAAAGACCAAGTGAAACATATATAAGAACTTAATAGCATATGGAAACAAACAATATAAAGTTATGAAGTTCAAATAGAACCACAAATTGTATGATTTGTAACATTAAAAATGTCCATCTCTACACATTTTTGGTTGTAGGTAGGTATTGCAGAATAAGATAGAGGATGTAAACTGATTAAGACTTGGATAAGGTGTGGAAACACTTCCCATATTAGCCTATCAAGAGATAAATATGCAAAATAGATTTAATTTTAGTTACAAGAAAAATGTATAAATTATAAATTTATAACATAATTGTGTACATGGGAAAATCCTCTTGGAAGCAAAATCTCACAACAAAAAACATGAACCAATTATATTATTTGATAATAATATCATTTACAATAAAATATTCATGTGCATACCCTTATAGTAGTATCATCAACATGTGATTCATATGGAGTAATTTCTAGTAGCATGATGATACCTATAAAATCATTATGCTTTCTCCATCTCAAGCACCCATAAATAGGAAAACTTTAAACCATAAACCAAGTGTGGTTTACCAAAGCCATGAGCCAAAATAATGACCTAAAAATGGCATCAAATTTGGCACAAATTCCAACACCATATTCCTTGACTTGGTTTATAGGATGTATTTAGCAAATGCTTTACATCTTGTCAAAAAAATTCAAATCCTCCTCCTCATAACCGACACTCCATTTTTGACATATTCAAACCCATTATTTAAGATGATCTTGATTATTTTCATAATTCTAATCAATATTCTAGTGTAACCCCCCTTTTTTATTCTCTTATGTGTCATATAACATTTCATAAGTAATTCCCATCTTACAATTTCATACAATGCTCTTACAACTTCTTAAATATATAAAAGGGACAACCCTAGTTCAATTAGGATTATTTAATTATTATCACCTACATCCATTCATTACATGTTATTAGTTTTTAGTTGCACACATTATTAGGAAATATGCATTGTCTAAGCAATTGGGGTATATTGCATGTTTGAGAGTGTTTTCCTTGATCTTTTATCTAGTTAAATTAATATACTTTAAAATCTTGTTTTATGGAGTTTTCATCTTAACTCTAATATGGCTAGCAAATAAAATGACGATTGAATCATTTTTTGATATAATAGCTAATGATAACCATATAAAGAGTCACATTAAAGAAGATGAAAAATAATGATCAAGACTATGATTTAGATACATATGTTGCTAAACAAGATATTTTCCTAGAATTATTCTTGTGTCCACCTCCATTGCTATTTCCTATATTCCATTCCTCCTTCACTATTCCACTCTTCCGTTATATTCCTTCCCCTCCATACCACCCTTCCATCCACCTGTGAATTCCTCCACTATGAATTCCTTCACTGGTCCACCACCCATGTCCTACCGCCTTTCTCTCCACTAGTATTTTTCTTATCTCCCATCCTTTTTTATATGTTCACACCATTGTTACTACTAGCACTATCCTATATGTAGATATGTTCTTCATACCATTCCTCCTTATCCTATGAAAATCTAACCTTATAGTGTAACTTCTCCTTCCATTACCATGCCATTACCTTTCTAGACCTTCCCCTCTTTATACATTCTCCTTTTTATCCTACACTACTCCTACCACTAATATATCCCTATACCTTGGATATACTATTGAAGAAATTTAACTGACTTTCAATATCACAAAAATTAGACCCATATTTTTAAACATAAAATGTGTATAATAAAGCACAATCCATGCTTCCTAATTCAACTTCACTAATATCTATCAAATTAACTTAGGTTCATTACAATAAGATAATCATATAGCCATAATTATTTGTCAAGATAATGGTAAAGTTTTCAATAGCCATATTTATCCTTCCACATGCCACCATTAGACATACACATAAGATTCATGAACATCCATACCTATGAGCATCCAAATACAAGAAATATAACTATATATATCATACACATCATCAACATACACATAAAATATCACACCCATCATCAACACAACTAATAGTTCCCATATCATATTATCTATGTTCTCATACAAATGTGTCTTCAAATACATCAAAACACTCATGAGTAAATCCACTCTGTAGAGCATACACACAACTAAAAAGGTGCCCCTAATGTATTTGTCTCCTATATCTATCCTCTTAGCCTATCCTTCTCTATGGATATGTTCCACTCATATCTACCACCCTAAGGTGATCCATGTATCAATCCTTGTCAAGGTCACTCCTCCTTTCTACCTATATCCTTTCTCAATGAGCTAGATCTATCACTACTACTCCCCAAAACACCTACATTTAAATATTAAAAAAATGTTTAATAAACCATACAACATTGATTAAAACTAACTAAACAATGAAAGCATTTAATATTATAACACCTTATGAATTATATTGAATGTCCCCACCTTGAAATTTATAGCCATGATGTCAATCACTTATTCATACTATGGCTTTGTTCTCAAAACACCTACATTTATATAAAAGTGAATTTACAGAAAAATAATATTTAACCACTTTTAACTCAACAATAATGGATGTATTTCTATCATAAACTCTTTGTACTCATAACATAATCATGGCCTAGGTAGAGTATAAAAATGTTGTTTCCAACCTCATATGTAAATCTAGAGTTAGAGTGCCAAGATTGTTGAATTTCATCCTTTGTGCTATTAATTAGCTTCTTATGGACTCATGGAAGCCTACTGCTAAAAGCCCAAGTATGATTTTCAATAGGACTTTCTAATCATGATCTTATTGATAGTACTTTTGATAATGTTTTACGATTTAGGCTTAATTCAAGACAAGTTTACCTTAATAATTGAGCCAAGTTTTTAACTTTTTAATTTCTTACTAATGATGTTATTACTCTATGAGCAACTCTTTTATCTTTTTCCTTACTATTATTTACAATAGAATTGAATGCATTAAATTTTTTTTTAACAACTATATTATTTCGATCAAAATTTTTGTTTACATGAATCTTTGAAATTTATTTAGTAAAGGTCTCATTTTGTACATCTTTAGTAACTGTATAAAAAATTGGAATTTTTTGGTTAATGTCTTATTGGAAAACCATTCATTGAAATTTTTTGAAGCCCACAACCGAATGGTTTGTGATGACCTCTTTCCTTCAAGAATTTCTATTATGCTCATCAATTTCAAACCATTTTGGGGTTCTTGAATGTTTTTAAATCTTAACAAACTCATTACAAAAAGATGGTTTTTGAATTTCTTTTTCTTCTTCACAAAGGTTCTCTTTTCTTATGTAATTTGGAGACACATTGAGTTTCATTGGTTCATGTGAGCTATCAATTTAATCATTGTTATCAACAAGTCGATTATTGAGTGCAATTTCAATGTCATAGGGTTCATATCCACATTAGTCAAGAAATTGTTGATGTATTTCTTCTTCTTCTTCTTCTATGATGCTACACTTATCAATAGGTGTTCCATCAAATTTTACAATATTTTCACATTCATGTTCAACATTTTTATTTTCAATATTATTGTCACTTTCATTTTTAAAAATTTCATTATATTGAACATTAAAATATCCAATTTAAATGCCATTTAAGGGTAAATAAGGACCTTCATCTTCTTTCAATATATATTTTTAACATATATAATATGTATGGTTGGATTAATGAGATATTTATAACAATTATGCAATGAAGTCAAAATTTATTAGATTTGATTCTTAATAAATTAGTTTTAACGATTCAATTTATAGCTTTATGCAATCTATAAGTTTAAATAGTTTGATGGTATCCAAACTTTATACATATAAAAATATGTTAAAATGTCTGACCATTTTGCTTTTCAATCTATAATTTTTTTATGTTCTTGGCCATATAATTGAAGTTCATTTATGTTAACAACTATTAGATTAAATATTTTTTATCTGATTATTTTCAAATAATTTTATACTAATCTTTGTATTCTTATTCTTTCTTTCATGGTTTCATTTTAAAATTTGAACCATTTTAAAGGATGCTACATGTTATAGATTATAGTGTCTTCCAATTCTTTTTAAATTGTGGTATGAGAAAATATTATTGATGGTAGATGAATTATTTAAGTTCTATTTTAGATTTGTATTCCTTTATCTAGATATATTATTGTAAAAGTCTCATTGCTCTTTTGGGTGTACTATATATATAACATGGAAAATCGCAGTCATGTTCCAGCATTGCAATTCTGTTTGCAAATACTAGTAATGAGATTAAAAATTGAGATTCATTGCTTACGAGGGTGCAAACCAGGATCTATAGTGAAACATGCATGTGTATTGCATAGTCTAGAAAAACTAAAAGATGAACTTGAGAGGACTAGTACATATTCCCCAAACAGAGTGATTGCTATTCTTTCCTGCATGCGGGAAGAAGTACATGGTGGCGTTCCCCTTAAACAAATACAAGATAGTGTCACCAAAGAAATGATAAAAGCCACTTGTTTTCCATTTTATCAAGATGTGTGTAAGGTTAGGGGATACCAGGTCACTAGATATGTCGATCATGCTATGGCCTCATTGATCTACCCATGATTTCTTGCAGTACATGGTCTATACCCAAACAATGACCAGATTTCATTGTATTTTGTTTAGCACTTGTATGCTGAGGTCCATTTGGGCCTCAAAGTTAACTACCTGGACATTCCACTATATGCTGGTCAGGGCGTGGTAGGATTGTTGATAGGCCCACCTATCATTGAGTAGATAGACCACCCCCAATGTTTAGGGTATTGGTTGGTGATAGGTCTCCTGCACTCACCCCAGCTCTAGCCCCCATAACAGATGAGGTTGTCTTTGCTTCCCAAAAGGAAGCAATTGACACTATAGGTGACATTGTGGCTGCCACCACTAGGATATCTGATGATCGTGTAGGTCAGTATTTGATGTCCAGACATTCCCGATCCACACCATTTTCAGCACAGTGGACCACCATGGATCCTTTTACAGTGGCCGACATCCCTACTCCTACATAGCTTGATGCACTTATAGGAGATATGTCACACATGACTCTGCATTGTTTGGCTAAGGACCTATTGGAGGCATATGCCCACATTGCATCAGACAATGGGATGGGTATAGAGCATGTTAGAGAGAATTTGAGATGCAGAGGTCATTCAGTTCCAGGATCCCATCACTCTCAACCAAGCACTAGTGCACATCAGGATCCACCTACAGTTCATACGACAGCTGCACAGACTATGGGCTTTACTGATATGTTGATTGGTTCTAGTTCATCATCACCAATGCCATCTCACCTTCATAGTCCTCTACATTCATCATTTATGGCACAACGTGGGATAGATCAGATGGATGCAGATGTTGATTCGTCGCTTGATCGTTTGGTGGATATGGTGGAGGTGACTGTTTCAGAGGACTTAGGTCATCCGATATCAAATGATGTGCATGTATGTGTGCATGTGCATGTTTCAATTCTTTTTTCATTATTTAAAAAAAAAAAAAACTAGATATTCATGTAAGTTGATAAATATGTGTATATATATTTTTATAGGTGGACATACCTCATATCACTCCTAGCCTTGGTCCAGATCGTGTGCATGATTGATGTGACTCTGTGGATGAATCTGCTATCAGTGGACATGTGAGTTTTACATTTTTATATAATCACATGTGTATATGTAGATGCAATATATTTATGTATGCATAGATCGAGATTGACATTTAAAAAAACAAGTTCATTTAAAAATAACTTTCATAATTTTTTTTTAATATAAATTATATGTATTTAACACATCTTGTACACAATTTTATTTGCAGGGCTCAGCACATCCATCAGAGCAGGACCGTTCTCATTCAGATGGCCATTCGTCTAGGAGTAGACATTCATATTAGGCCATGCACTCTAGATTTATGATCTTGACCACATGTATTTGATTATATGATGATCTTTAATAGTATTTTATATTTGATAATCTCTAACTTACATTTGCTTATTTGTTGATCTTTAGTATTCGACATTTGATGATCTTTAATTTACATTTTGCTTATATGATATGTACATATATTTTCTTATATGATATATACATACATTTGCCTCTTTGCTTATAATATGTGTTATGTTTATATGTATTGAATCCCTTTACATGTATGTGCATGTGTTTACTTATGGTTTAAACATGTTTACACATAATATATGTATGCATTTGCTTTAAATATTCAATATACATACATGTTTTCTTATTTTATGATCTCTTACAACTTACATTTCCTTATATTCAATATACATTTTGATCTCTAGTAGAATTTGGGAAATGATGCCACTTTATAATTAAGTTCATTCATGTTGATCACAATAAATATTTTTTAAAATGACTTAAGCAACGCGAACCATTGGAGATTGAGAACAAGATAAATGCTTTTGACCGTGGCAAATTCAAATTTCAAATATAATTTTAAGAAAATTCAATTTCAAATTATATCCGAGCTATTACTCGTTTTGACAAGTAACTTGAAATTCAATTCAAATATAATTAAGAAAATTTTAGCATTCAAATTATCCTCTATTATACATTTTGACAACTAACTTGAAATTCAATTCAAATTATACCTCTAATATACATTTTGACACTTTAGCAAAATTCTAAAATTACTAGATATGTTGTGCATACCAATGAATTAAATATGTTCAACAAACTCCACAATGAAATAACTTGTTTGTTTACTACTTGATTCATTTAAACTAGGATCTAGTTATTCCATGTACACTTGAATAATTTTGATTCACTTGGAGCGCAGATTTTGGAGAAGAAGTTTTTGCACATTTATCAAGGAGGCAAATATTGGAGCTCAAAAACTTTTCATTTTTATCAATCAAGGAAAAATTTGGAGGATAATTTAACTAAGTTGTTAGAGGACTTGTTTAGAGTCATCTTTAAGTTGAAGAAGAAAATGGGACAACAAAGAAAAAGAAAAAATGCGTCTCAACGAAAATTGTCAAAAGAAGAAGAACAAAAGAGGCGTGATCAAAACTTGGAAAATTATCATAGAAAGAAACAAGGTGCATGCTTGTTTATTCTCTCTCTCACTCTCAAGTGTGTGTTTAGGACTTTTACTTTGAAGGTTTTTAACCATCATTGGACTTGAATGACTATAAATACTTTTAAATGTCCTCAAGTCATCTTGGTCATGCAAGTTGCAATGTTTATATGATCCTTGACTCCAATTCCTTAAGCCAATTCTTTTTGTTTCAATATTTGTGTTTTGTGTCTTTGGTCTTTTATTTTCATCACTTCAATGTTCTCAAATTATTTTTATGTTTTATATACAAAGTTCTACTCAAGCTAGAGTGAGCCAAATCTAGCTGTGGATCAAATGAATCATTGAAGAACACATGGACCTTGAAGTTGGGAGGGCCAAGTTCAAGCAATGCTTGTTGGAGAGGGTCCAGATCCTTTCCTTCTACTAGTATGGATGAGAATATAAAAGCTAGCACAAACTTCTCTAACATAGCTCACATCATGTTTTATCAGTTTGTTTGCTTTCATACATAAATTTCACTTATATTTAACATCATCTCTCACTTTTGTTTGCAAAATATTTTGTGACACATGTGTAGGAAGGGCTCAACAAGAAGGAAGTTTTCATGCTCAAGTCGAGCCGAATCTAGACATTGGATCAAATGAATCCGCTCAAGAATGCATGGTCCTTGAAGATAGGGAGGAGGCACAAGTTCAAACAATTCATGTTGGAGAGGGGTCAGGATCACTTCCTCCTACTGGTATGGATGAGCATATAAAACTAGCTGAGAAGGTGGGGAAACAAATTTCTCATAGAAATTTAGATCATTTACTTGAAATGGATATGGAGAAACTGAAATATTATGCCAACCAGCCTTATAATAAGAGAAAGAGGTCAATGACTAAATCTGCAAATGGAATGATCAATCATCATTTCAATCATCTTGATACACTTGAAAACACCCAATTGTTATCACGTTTACTTCTTCATGATGAGCTCAAAGAGTCATTACAATTGTTGGGTGTTCATTCATCATCAAATAAGAAGAAACACATGGGATTACAAAAGGATATTGTTCAAAATGTTAAAAAGGGTTTAGATTCCATTGGGAAAGGATCTCGATCAGTGGATAAGGCCACTACAAGAAGGGTGATGTTGACATCTATTGTACATCAAGATATAGCAAGAAAAAGAAAAATGTCTGCACTTTCAACTTAAATTGGTTATAGTAGAACCACATTGATAAAATATGACAAAAAGAGAGTTTTTGGATGAGAGTTTAGAAGGAAATTGGGCAATTATGTGTAGAGCTCCCCATTATGATAGGATTGAAGATGTTGTTAGGAAATTGGTCTCAGGTTTTTGGCATGATTAGACTCGTCCATCATCAAATACTAGAGATGTTATGAGACACAGGATTGGACCTAGTATTTATGAAAATCGTATCAAACATTGGCTAGACATAACACAATTTGAGATGTATATGAAATTTTTTAATGCATATCCTTATATAAAGATTGGGAAAACAATGTTTCAAAGGTTAAAGCCACATTATGTGAAGATAAACAAGTTTTTTGAAACTTGTTGTTGTCGTTATCATATTGAATTTGATCTCTACTATCAGGTGTTTCGAAAGATGAGAGAAGAAAGATGTGGGTTTCAAAATGCACCTCCTAAACAGGCAAGTTTGTTCATAAATTCTATATTATGTGATCATGAAAATGGACCTCAAATAAACTGCATAAAAGGAATTTGTGAGACGTGGAAATTTGGCTAAATTTCCTTTAAGAATTAAGGATACTGACCTAACAAAGACAGTAAATTGCAAGAGGTAAGTACTATTTTTAGAGAGTTTATTTGTTTCAATTTCTCATCGATCAAGTTATTTGGATTCTCTTTGATGTAATATTTCAATTATCAAGTGTGGTTTATTAGTTATTCACATATTTTACTAACATAGGTACAAGTATGTAAAGTTGCAAACAAATTTTGGGAAAGAATCCACAAGGTTGAACTATGTAGAAGAGGAGATTCCCATTGGAAAATTTATGGAAGATTTTTGAAAATTGATACGACCATACATACATCATTCATTTTTTGCTAAGTGGCAAGCACAACAATTCCAAACATTGAGAGATACTTTCCCACATGGAACAGTTCTATCAGTAGTTGACTTTGCAGAAAATTACTTCTTTGTACATCAAAAGGAGATTCAATCAAAGTATTACTTTTCAAAGCAAATCACTATTATGGTTCATGTCTGTTATCAACATGCACAATCAGAACTGGATGGTGTTGAGAGTATAGATGAAGAACGAGCCATTAAGAAAGAATATCAATTTTATATTAGTGATGATAAAGAGCATGACACACTTTTTGTCCAACATTGCTTTACAATATTTTTTGAAAATTTGAGAAGCAAGGGTGTAAAATTTGAAAATCATTTTGTATGGTCAGATGGATGTGTGGCACAATTCAAATCTTCACGACCATTCTATGCACTTTGTAGATATCATAAAATCTATGAAATATCACATGTTTGGAGTTTTTTTTAGAGTGGGCATGGAAAGGGTGAGCATGATGGAGCAGGAGCTTGCATCAAATGAGCTTTAAGAAAGCATCAAATGAGTTATCCAGAAGATCGTCTAGACAATGCACATGATGTTGTTGAATGGTGCAAGAAACACTTTGCATCAAATGTGGTCGGCACATCTTCAAGAACAAACTGACACATTCCACATAGAGTGTTTTGGGAGATATCGGGTATGTATAAATTACATTAAATCAAAAATTTGAATTTATTTAAATTTAATATATATATACATATTTGTTCACATAAGTTTTTTTTTGTACATATGTATCTAGGTGTGGATAGAAGACTGATGCATGGATGCAAGAGGGTAGAAAAAACAAGATCTTTGCATTGTGTTAGGAGTTCAGATAGTCGCCATGGATGGATATTAGACACAAGGGATTACTCTTGTTTTTGCACGAGTGCATTGAGGGAAACTCTGATTATGCATGCAACAATCAAGAACTTGGATATGTTGGTAAATGGGATACAGTTCCACTAGTTGTTTCAGAAACATATGATGAAAACGAGGAAGAAAGATTTGAAGACATTCCTTTGATTTCAATTGATTATGACCATATTTCAAGATTGGTTAGAAAAGGTACACATGTGTAAGTTTTCAATAATTTAAATATTATATATATCTAGTTAATGATCTTCAGAGACATTTCTAATTTTTTTAGAATTTTTTTGTGTAAATTTGGTGGACAGGAGATGTTTTTGCAGTCATAGCAGAGCCTAGAAACATTGAAGGTGTTAGCTATTATTTATTGCATTGCACAGAAGAGAGGAATAAGCTAACAAAACTTGAAACAAGTGATGGAATGTCATTTTCCACAGGTGAGTTTGAATTTAAAATTTTATATACATTGTATTCACATGTGCACATTACATTGTAAACATTAAATATATATTGTACAAACCTTGAGCATGAAAATTTTTGCACATGTACATATGTCTTACCTTAGGTTCATGTTTACCATGCAGGTTCTGTTGTAGTGCAAGGGACATATCTAAAACAAGTCAAAGTTGTTCAACATGGGATTCATTTTGTTGACTATCAACCTAATAACAAGGTATATCAATATAGTCACTTAATAATTGCTACCACCCTACATCTTCATGTAGTTCCACATGCACGTGGCCGAAGAAAATGGAGACTAGATAGTGATGATCATCAAAAAATTCATGTTATTGAAGAGTGGGTTGAACCAAAATCTTTGACTTAGATTATATCCATGGTTTTCAAGTTCACTTGTAACCCTATACATGTTCAAATCAGAACTTATAGTAACTTGTACATAGATTTAAATCATTTTGTGTAAATTACAATTATATGTACATATTTGTTCCATGAAAAATTCTGAAGTTCAAGAATTTTTGATAGCATCATCTCTCACTTTTTTTGGTTGCATGTAAACCCATATATATGCTTTCAATCCTTATTTGAAACGTAGTGAATTTTTTTAAAATCATTTTGCCTAAATTACACTTATATGTACATATTTGTTTCATGGAAAATTCTTAAATTCAAAATTTTTTGATAGCAGATCATCTCTCACCTTTTTTGGTTGCTTGTAAAACCACATATATGCTTTCAATCCTTATTTGAAACGTAGTGAAGTTTTCTAAAATCGTTTTGCCTAAATTACAATTATATACAAATTATATTTGTTTCAAGGAATTCTTAAGTTCAAGAATCTTATATACACTTATATACAACTTATATAATTTGTTCCATCGAATTGTTCCATGGGAAACTATGTAAATTTTAAAATTAAGTATTATCAAATTATAAAATGATTGTACATATATATAAAACATAAATCAATGCAAATAAAAAAATAAACCCTAACCCTTAACCCTATAACCCTAAACCCTTGTACCCCCTACCGTCTATTCCCCTCCCACTCACCTCCTCTCTCTTGAAAGTCTTACTCTGCCTCCTCTAGAACCATCTGCCTTGAAGCCTAAACCCTTGTACACCCCTACCTTTATCTCTCTCCCCTCACATCTCTCTCTCTCTCAGGTCTCTCACTCCCACCCCTCTCCCTCTCCCTCTACCCCTAAAGACCGACCTACCCTTTATCTCTATCCTACTCCCCCCCTCTCTCTCTCTCAAGTCTCTCCCTCCTACCCACTCTCCCTCTTCAACTCCTCTACCCTTAGCCCTTAAACCCTAGGACCCCCTACCCCCATTATCTATCTCCCACTCACCCGCTTCTCTCTCTCAAGACTCGCTCCTACACCCTCTCCCTCTCTCTCCTCTACCCTTAACCCTT
>VDFB02391653.1:0-16858 GCA_007258455.2 Sequoia sempervirens
TGAACCTGTTGAAGACTAATTTTGTAGATATTTTCAAGTTTGTGTAAGTTGTAGAGACAAGCTTGTACATATGCAGTTTGAAGTTTTTGTTTGATTTTTGGTATGTGGATTCCCCATATTTTCCATTGATGTCAAAGGGGGAGAGTAGAACAGTGAAAAATGTATATTCATCTCAGGGGGAGTTGTAATTTTGAGTTGTGATTGAAGATCTTTTTGAATTTTTGAAGTTGGCAGTGTATTCATTTTGGTATTGATCTAACACTTAGTCATTTTTCACTAAGTGTTTTCATGAATGCCAAAGGGGGAGATTGTTGGAAAGAGACACTACAAATGTTTTTTGGTGTTGTCATTGATGGCAACCCTTGTCAGTAATTCGATCCGCACGTTAGCATTTGATCATACTGACAGACAGATTGAAGTCAGTCAAGCTGGAACAGAGCATCCGACAGATTTGTGTTCATTAATTCTTATGCAAATTTTTTGTCATCTTTTTGGGTTGTGGATCTCAGGGAAGGTTTTTTGGTATATGATCTACGTTATTTGCTAATCTCAGTTCCTTGTATTGATTTGTGTACACATTGGAAGATTTGGTTGATTAATTTTTGTTTATTAGTGCAAGAAGGTTGACTTGGTGAATGAAGCGTGTTGCAGATATTCAAGGAGTAATTGTTTAAGTGTTTTTGTGTTCGATATCTTTGATTTGGGTCCTCACTATGTTGTGGTCGACTTTGGTGGGTGCTCATTGAAAATTAATTATGATTTGAGTCGATAGTTTGTAAACATTTTTATGTTTTATTGAAGCCGACATGTAGCGATTAAATCCTTAGTAGCAGATATATATAAGTGATCGATTATATCATTTTGGTGTGTGTTAGAAGTGATTTGATGGGTGTTGCGAATGTCAGAGAGATTGTAGAATGATTATGCACAGTTTCACTTGTGCATAAAAGGATTTTGTGATGTGAGTTGAAGTAGATAGAGCAGAAGAGAAAAATCAGATAGAAGGTCCAAAATTTGATTGATGAGCTTAATAGAAACTGTAATCAGGCATTTGTAGATGCTACTTTATCAGTTCAAATATTTTGGGTGTTATCTAAATACTTTTGTAAGGCAGTAAGCCTTTCTATTTTGAGCAGTGAGCTCTAGGAAATGTGCCTGAATGCAAGTGCATTCCCATTTTTGTAAACATCCTTTTGAGTATACTTAGATAATATTGTGGATTGACCTCCACTGTGGTTTTTCCCCTAACAGGGTTTCCATGTAAAAATCCTTGTGTTATGGTGTTGTGGTTGTTTGTTTTATGTTCATGCATCTTTCTCTTGGTTGAATGTTATAAGTGCTTTGAAGATTAGATTAATAAAGTTAAAAATTGCAGAACACTGATTCACCGCCCCTCTCTCAGTGTTCCTTGATTCCAATAGAAAATCCATAGATGATGATTCTAAGGATGCATTTAATTTTTAGGGAAGGCCTAAGGATAAAGGTAGTTTAGAAGGGGAATGTAAGAAATATAGGAATAGATCCAAATCAAAATGATGGTCTAAATTACAAAAGTGAACTATTGGAACTGTGGATATCAAGGAAATGTGAAGAAGGAATTTATAAATAAGAAGATATTTAATGATTTCTCCACATAAATATCCTTTGATAATGATGCTATTGATACTTTATTTATTTTTGCTAGTATTTCTAGTGATGAATCATGATAATTTAATTTAGTTCCTACTACCATGAATCCTCAAAAGGAGTGGTTTTATAATTATAGAGCATGTGATGGTGGTGAGGTGTTCCTTGGTGATAACAACACTCTCAAGATTATTGGCTAGAAGGTAAAACTAGAATTTGGTGATGGGAGAGAAATCTTTCACTGATGTTGGAGAGCATGTGACTTTTGACAAGAATGGTTTTAGGTTTGCAAGATGATATATAGTTCTTGGTAAGGGCTCCTGTGTGGAATTCTATTTAAATTGGATGGATCTACTATTGAGCTTATGTTGAAATGTAATAGATTTTAAAACTTCATATAATTTGTGCTCTCAAAGTTTGGGCCACATTGGTGAAAAAGGTTTTCAAGCCATGATTAATAAAAGTATGGTTGATATTTTTTCAAGTTATTCTACTAAGTTTGATTTTTATGTGTATTATTTATTTAACAAACATAATACAATTAATTTTTCAGTGGGAAGTATTAGAGCTGAAAATATTTTAGAGATGATTCATTTAGATATGTTTGGTCTAGTAGATGTTTTATTTATGAAAAAATTTATATATTATGTTTCCTTTATAGACGATTACTCAAGATTTACCTTGATATATTTTCATAACATAATTATAATTTTTTAGTAAGTTTAAGGAATCTAAGGTACTTGTTGATAAATATTCTACTAAAAAATTAAGGTATTGAGATCTAATAATGGAGGTGAATAACTACTATAGGGAATATGATTATTTTAATATACATGCAAGTATTATGCAACATAAAATATCATATATACACCATAGAAAAAGACATTACAAAACAAGCAAATTAAACGTTGGTGGACATAACTAGAACTATGTTGAATGGTGCATAGTTAGATCAATGTTTTTGAGATGAGGCTATGAGTATTGATTTACAAAAGTGGTAAAAATCTCCTTATTTATCTCTAGTTGATAAGACACCATATGAAGTGTGGATAGGTAGGAAATCCTTTGTTTCACATCTAAGAGTTTTTTTATTGTGAGGATTCTCTTCATGTGTTGAAAGAGAAATAATATAAGTTGAAACATGATGTCTAGAAGTGTATATTTTCTCTAGATATAATGAGTAAATTAAAGGTTATAGTCTTTGGAATCCTCTAACTTTGAAAAGTGGTATATTAAGGATATGATTTTTTGAGAACTTGAGTATTTTTTTATCTAAGATAGATAAAAGAAAAATAAAGGAAAACAATGCATTTTGAAACTAAGGTTGAGAGACATGAAGATGTACATGTGGAAGAGAAACAATATGGATTTGAGGATGGAGAGGAAGAATAAAATTCAAGAGAGTTTTCTCATATGAATAAAAATTATATGAATATACATATCTCTTACTCAACACTTAAGGATATCCATGAAATAAAGAAAACTAGATTATAGGTATAGACCAATATATTTTTGTTATATATTTGATTTATCTTTTATTGATGACAAACCTAAGTCTATGGGGGAATACTTTTCTTTATAAGAGTTTAAATCTTATATGGAGGCCATTCAAGAGATGTTGGCCTTGGACAAATGTGACAACTAAGATCTTGTGATTTTTCTTGAGGGAAGGAAACCCGTTGGATGCAATGGGGTATTGAAGAAGAAATTTAGAGTGGATGGTAAGTTGGAATGGTACAAGGAAAGACTAGTCGAAAAAATGTAGTCTTAGAGAGAGGGAGTTGGTTTTGGTGAGATGTTTTATTCTATGACTAAGATAACTTCTATTAGTTATTTTTTTCTATTATTATTGTTTGTGATTTTGAAGTAGGGATTATGGGTGTTAAGACTATATTTTTACATGGGGATCTTGAAGAAAAATTTTATATGTGATAGCTTGAAAATTTTGTGGTGAAAGGAAAATTTGGTTTTAAGGTTAAAATGATCATTCTATGTTTTAAATTAGGCTTTTGTACATGTGATATTATAAATTTGGCACTTTCGCATTGAGTCTTATTTTTGTTTGAAGTGAGGAAGATCATTATGTATATTTTTAAATGATTGATGATTAGTTGCTAATCATTGTTTTGTATGTGAATGACATGTTTTTTATTGGTAACAATAAGGGGATGATTACAGAAATTTAAATTCAACTTTAGGGTATATTTGACATGAAGGATTTAGGGGCTAAAAAAATTATTTTGGGAGTGAAATAGGGACTAGTTTCACAAAAGCTTTGGCCTACTCATAATAAGTAACTTGAGACTATTTCATAGTGGTTTTTTATGTAGGATTATAAACTAGTGAGTATTTCTTTAGTTGTAGGCACTAAGATTTTATTGGATCAATTTCCTAATTCAAAAGATTATTTTGAGAATATGTATAATATTTTTTATGCTATTACTATTGGTAGCCTAATGTATGCAAAGGTTTTTACTAGACAATATATTTTCCAAGAAGTGAGAGTTCTTAGTAGGTTTATGTCTGAATCTAGTAGATATAATTTGAATTATGTTAAGAAGGTGTCTAGATATTTGTGAGGAACTTCTGATTACTATTTATATTCGTGTAACTAATGATGTGGGAAAGATGTTAGAGATACTCTTTTTTTATTGAGATTGGGTAGGTGATTTGAATAGTAGGAGGTCCACTAGTGGTTATGTATTTTCTTTGTTTGGAGGATTTATTAATTGGATGAGTAAAAGAAAACCCATATTTTTTTTTATCTATGATCGAAACAAAGTAATTGACTACTACACATACCTATAGAGAGGTGATATGGTTCTAAAATTTGTGTTAGAAATTGGTTTATATTATAGGGTTATGAGAATTGAATGTGATAGGTATAGTGCTATAAGTTTGGCCAAGAATCTTGTTGGGAAATGTGTGTTGTACACATTACATAATGATACTAATAATGTAAAAATAAACATTTAGTTATGGTGCATCTTAGAGATGTGGATACCACAAGGGTTAGGAATTCTTAGGGATACTTTTATCTTGTATGAGACATTGAGATACATATTTAATATTGGTGTCATGTTGGGAAAATATTTAATATAGGGAAAACTTCATACCAAATTTTTAATTTGGGGTCATGATCTAGTGACCTCATGATTTTTAGGCACATGATTTATATAATAACACATTGGTTTTGTGTAATCTTGTCTTATAAAAGTAAGTGCATGAATATTTTTTGAGGTTGACTAGTGGAACCTTGCTTGTTGGCTAAGGTTGATTGAGCATGCTAATGAGCTGTACAATTGGATAGTTTCCTGTTGCTATTTCATACTTTTATCTTTATTCTCTACTAATCTTTGAGAGATTACCAACATTTTTTATATACAAATTTAAGTAGTTTAAAGCATTAGGTATTGAACATGTTATGTTAATATGTGTAAGTTTTATGAATGTACATGAAGTTTAGTAGGATTTTATGTTCAAATTATGGTTAACTTTGATAATGTGTTTTTCTGAGTGAGTGAGTGATTAACAAGATCTTGTGGAAGCAACAACTCAAGCAAGGGCCACTTGAGGTACTAATAAACCACTTCAATTTAGATTGATAGATTAGATTATGTATTTTGAGTTTAATTAATAGTTTCCAATTTATGTGATTATGAATAAATGCATTACAATTTCTGAATTAAAATCTATAGATTAATATTTTGTTTCATACTCTAGAGGTTAAGTTAGGACATATTGCAGTATAATGGTTAACTAGTTAATGTCTTAAGCATCAGGTACCTACAACAAAGGTAGTTGTTTATATTCCTTTACTCTATTTTGAGGAATATAAGTTTTTTCTAATTAAAATATTTAATTGTATTTGTATGTGTTTCATTCACCTATACTAGCTGATGTAGGATGTCTAGAATCCATGAATGCACATAGATTGCCAGCACTATCTGAAGTTTACGATCCCCTGGTTGATGACTTAATGGAAGCCCTCTCTTGAGTGATGAATTTATTAGTTTAGGGATCCTCAGGTCCACTAAGCTGTGCACATAACCATTAGCACCAAGTTAATTAGGCATTAGAGGAAACTTGAAACATGCCTTGTATGTTGTATATGTGAAACATGGATTGTGATGTGTGGCTATATGGTTCTCATTTTCTTGCTCACATATAGGAGAAACTAAGGTGCTTTCAATACTTTAGAAGCCTTGTATGAAGACTCTACAAGTGTATTATAATTTTGTTCTTTGAGATAATACATTGAGTTATGTGGATAATTTTGGAGGTTGGGTTTTTCCATTTAGAGGGTTTTACCAAGGTATATTTGGTGTTATCTTGTGGTATGCTTTTCCCATATTTTGCATTGTGAATTTCAAATACTTGCTTTTATTTTTTTTATCTCATGAGGGTTATATGGAAATTATATATATATATATATATACTTTAAATCTCCTTTCTTTTGACATCAAAGAATAGCTATTAGGTTGTAAGAGGAGACATCTTCTTGGTTGTTAACTCTTGATGTGAGTGGATATTGTGTATAGTTGAATTTACGGTCTTACAACAAAAAATATTAAGGTATTTTCAAGGTTTCACATGTGTTTGTAGATTTGGACTATTGTAGATTTAAGAAACTTTGATACAATTTGGAAAATGGGTTTTTATTTAAGCTTATTTTGTGAGGTTTTTGGAGGTGAAGTTTCATAAATTACATTCTAAAAAAAACAAACCTCACCTTTGAGTCTATAAGGCCAAAAAACCTATAGATCCTTATAAAAAATGATATATTTTAGAGTAAAATTTTTATGCTATTTTCAAGGTCATGAAGGAATATTTGACTATGAAATCTATACATCCATATGAGAGGGTAAAAATGGTGCTAGATCATACAATATTCCCTTTAAAAATAATTGGTTGTTTAGTATATGAATGACATCATCTTGGTGTAGGGTATAATCACAAGTTTATAATTTTGGTTGAAGCCCTAGGTCCCAAATTTGGGCCTAGCTAGCCCATGGGGGCTTAAGCACAATAAACATAGTGCCACCAATAGTGATGTGATCCGCCATTATCCACTACCATTATTTCATGCCTCTTTTTTATTCATGACTAAACCTAAACTCAACCACCAATTTTTTTACAACTCAACATGAAACAAGGCAACTTTTAAGAGATGTGCCATTATGCTTATGATGACATTATGTTTATGATACCATCATAAGAATCCTATACATAGTGTGAGGAAGAACACAATATAAAATTATTTGAGGTAAATCGTTCTCATACTCACTCGATGAGTTCAATTTAGGTGTTTACACAAGATGAGAATAAATATTCATAAGTAAAAACCTTGAATTTAGTGATGATATAAGGCTTGAGTGGTTTATGTGACAATTAGTGTGGCATCTCTTTAGAATGGATATTATCTTTTGTCATTGGCATGATGGAGGATGAGAGGATTCTTTTTTGGGATGGTTTTCACCTTGATTATTGTTGTAGGTATTTTTATGGAGTACATGGAGCACTTGCATGTTTTGATGGAACACATGTTGGCTATAAGGATTGTTCTCTTGATGTTTGAGTTTATTTTTGACCACTTATGCAATGCATATGACAAGTGAGAGAATATTGGGAAAAGGTGTGTTGTTCACCTTGAATTGAGTTATAATATAAAAAACAATATAGTATGTGGTACACCTAAGGGGTCTAGAGATTCATGCATTATATGGGTTCTACATTCTTGGAGCCACTTTGTATGTTGTATGTAACATTGGGATAAATATTTAATGTGGGTTTTTGCACATTGGAAACATATTTAATATTGAAAAAAATTAGTACCAAAAAGAGAAAACTTAGTAACAAAAAGTAAATGAGAGAGACATGGTTTTGTAAGCTTATGTCATTAGACACATGGCTTATGTAATACCACTTGGTGGTTTTGTGAAAGCTTATTTTTATAAAAGCAAGTACATGAGTAGTTGTTGAGATTGGCTAGGTTGGCTATCATAACCTTTGGCTTGTTGGCTAAGGTTGATTGAACATGTCACTAGTACAAAAAAAAATATATGACTGAAAAAACTACTAAAAATTGCTTATAAATGACTACAGTTGGTCACGTGACCACTAGTAGTTTATTGCCAGTCATATATAACACAACCAGATTGATGACTAAACCATTTTTAGTCATTTATTGGTTGTTTTGATTGATCGATTTTGTAGTATATTTAGTCATTGATTTAGTCATTCATTGATGTGATCTGGTCACTTATTTAGTCACTTTTTTTCCACTGATATATTTAGTCGTTGATTTAGTTATTGATTGTTGTAATTTAGCCATTTTTTATTCACTGATATATTTAATTGGTCACTTATTTAGTCATTTTTATTCACTGTTCACTGATTTCTATCAATTGGTAGTATATTTAGTCAATTTAATTAGTAATTGATGTCAATTAGTAGTATATTTAGTCAATTTAATTAGTAATTGATGTCAATTAGTAGTATATTTAGTCATTTTAATTGACTGATATTTGAGGATTTAAGCATACAACATAGAAATACACATCAATCATTAATTGCACACAATAAGACAACCATTGAGAAGGAAAAATCGGTGATATTTATTAATAAAAGAAAGGTGTTCTAATTACAACTTAGAAATAGAGTATTACAAGTGTTATTTTCAGTCACAAGACTGAAAATTTTGAGTTACAATATTACATAGAAATGACTACAAGAAATAAACTTCTCCAAAAAACTTTTGCAATGATGGAAACACATGCTTGAAGCCCTTCAATGTGAGAACATACCCCTTTCATCTCTTAAAAATTTTACGTGGGAAATCTTCCTGGAGCAAGCTGTAATGTGTAGAATCGAAGAAGGAGAGTGTTGATCATGTCCCATATATGAAGCTCTCTCCTTCAATGCAGTCAACAATAACCCAACTAGAATCTTTCCTCCTTTATATGCAATGTGCCATCTGATATGAGCAACAAGGTGTTGCCTTTTCTACCATGAATGAAGCTATGCTTCAATACAACCAACAAAATTACTATTAGTCTCAATTCAGAGAGAATAAAAGTGCATTGTATATTGCAAGTTTACAAAAGTCCAAACACAACAGAAAGATAAATCAATTAAAAAATTATATCCTTGTCAACAAATGCCTTAAACAGAGTGTTCAACATAGGCCTGAAATATGCATATTGAACCTTTGATTTCAGAACCTTGTTCAAAGTTTAAGAAAGGCGATATGCTCAGATTATAGAATGAAATTGACATTATAGAATGAAGGCTATCAACACTAACCAAATTGGAACAACATTATCAACAAAAATTTCTTGGAAACCAAGCCCAAGAATGCCACTAGACTTAATTAGACAACAAAAATGTTAACCCTAGTTCATGTGTTGTCTGAGTAAAGACCTGCACCATGGAAGAATCCATTTATACATAAATTCCAAATTAAGTTGATGAGAAAATATCTTTCATATCCAACTGGGAAGCCTTAACATCCAAAAATTAGTAACCCAATGTTTCACAACAAGTTTCCCAACTATGACATCATCTTTACTTAAGAAATTGGATATTGATCCACTACCATATTGAATCTCACATGATTCTCCTTCACAAACAAAAAATGATATATATTAATTTTTTACCAACTTCCTTAATATCCCCATGTAAGCAAACTAAACTAAGTGAGGTTGAGGGTTTGAAGTAGAGTACCATCTTCTTGGTATGTGCTTGAATTTGATGACTTGTATCTTGAATGAGAATAGTAATTTAGTTGCACTATAAAATCATTGTTACAAAAATAACCACAAAATCATCTTTAATTAAAATAATCCTTCTAGATATTTCAGTTAATTTCTAAGAGAGCTAATTTCACTATCCAAACAACCATCAATCTATTTACTGTATATGATTTCACATAATTCAGAATTTGAATGTAATGAAACTAACCATAACTACCAAAGATTTGACACCAAAATGTAGTACAAAATGAATTGTTTGAAAAAATGCCTCAAAGAGATGTCATCCCATGGAATGAAATGATATGATTGCAAAATGTGCACAAAATTGATTTTGCAAGGAAGATCTCAAAATATTTGAATTAATGAAGCAATCTGGAACACTGACATTGTAAGCTTTGCTTGTATTCTAGATGCATGCAATCATGCAGGTTTAGTGGATGAGGGATGCACATACTTCACACGTCAGTAACCCTTATTGCATTACATATATAGTTGGTCATTAGGTGTGCATGGTTGACCTTCATGCCTGTGTTGGCTATCTTGAGGACACCCTAAACATTATTATTGAGATGCCAGTTAAACCTTTGGTTCCTGTGGATCATATATGAATATAGGTTGAATATTCCAACAACACTATTTTTTTAGTTGGATCCTAAAAATGTTGCAACTTATGTTCTTCTCTAAAACATCTATGCAGAAGCGGGCAAGTGTGGTGAGGTTCAAATAGTAAGGATATTGATGAAAGATAGAGGAATTAAAAAGATACCTGCATGTAGTTGGATTGAAGGGCATAAAATGGTACATAATTTTTTTGTAGGAGACATATTAGATCCACAAACAAGTGAGATCTATGCAAAATTGGAGAAATTGGCTTGGAAAATGAAGGTAGCAGGGTATTTCCAAATTTAAGACTTTTACTCAATGTTGTGGAATACAAGAAAAAAGAATCATTTATTTGCCACCATAGTGAAAAGTTAGCAATTACATTTGTTTTGCTAAACATGGCCCCTGGTACAACTATTGGAGTTGTTAATAACCTTCGAGTATGTTCTGATTTTCACACTACATCTAAATTCATCTCCAAGATTGTTGCAAGAGAAATTGTTCTGAGAGATGTGAACCATTTACATCATTTTAAACATGGACAACATTCTTGTGGAGAATATTGGTGATGCTAAATGAAACAATCTGAAAAATAGGCTTACACTATAATAATATGCACTACATCAGATATCTAGTAATAACGAAGCGACATCCATCAAAGCATAACAACAGGGATTTTTTTGTCATATGTTGCAGTTACAAATGGCCTACTAGACATACATGAAAATGTGGAAGCAATATACACAAGGCAAGCAAACTGTTTCAAAAAAATGCCTCAAAGAAATGTGATATTTCTTTTTATATTTTAACTGCAATACCGCACCGTTTTGACATGATCCTTGTGGTGATGCAGGATGTTACCGCTACATCACACTGTTATTGCTTGACCTTCGTGGTAATGCAGGATGTTACTGCTACACCGCACCATGCCTTCTTGGCTCTTGCGGGGATGCAAGAGAAGTATTTGAGTTGCCGCCATACCACACATTTATTGCTCAACCTTCATGGTAATGTGGTATGTTACCACTACACCGCACTGTGTCTTTTTGGCTCTTGCAGTATGGCGGTATTATGAAACTTGTCACAATAGTCTTATGAAACTTGTCATGAACATCTACTACCTTGAAACAACAGTCTTATGAAACTTGTCAATATTTATAGGAACCTTTTAAATTACATTCAGATCTATAAGGAAACTATTCTATAGGGATGACAGTCCCAAGAAACATGGAAATGGTTACACCAATAAATAGTTAACTAGAAACCATGAATCTTCAATGCATAATGGAGAATATACATAGAGTTAAGTTAATGAGCAAACATCCTTGAAGAATTGTCATCACAAGTATGACAATCTAAGAGTTTGTAGTAGAAAATAATGTGCCCTCAAAGACTTAATAGTCATAATAGACCTAGTGAGAGCTTTCAAAGTCATACGAATAAATTCATAAGAGAATAGATGCAAGAGCATGAAAAGACACTGAGATGGAAGGGTAGTTGGTAGAGCTAAAGAATCGGACCTGTAGTGAGAAGGTAGGGAGAACAAAGTAATTTACAGTCAAGAGCATCATGGAAGTTTCTTAGGTGACTATATGTGGGCAAGGAGAGCACTTAGTAACAACATTACCATCAAAACAATAAGGATACTCAAAACCCTACCAAACCCTAGGGCCTTTTTCATCACCTTGTAGAGATCTCAAACATGCATGAAAATATTTCACAGAGACTAAAATCATCTCTATTTTTTATGATCACAAAAAGTAACAAAAATTTAGATTTACAAGTGATGAAAGAAAGTACATGGAAAGTATATTATGCTGAATTTTTTTTTAAAAAAAAACTTAACCATTAACTATTGAATACAATCTATCAAAATACAAATATACAATGAAATATTATGATTAACAAAATGATAATTTTAATGGTTATCTTAATGTAGACAAATTTTTTTTGTTCAAGTGAAAAATACTACTCTTAGATTATTTTGAACAAATAACATTTTCATTTACATCATTTTCAAGCAAAGGTTTTTTAGATCCGTCCAGTTGTACAAAACTCAAATCAAATCTGCAACGATCTCAAAGATTTGAAGGTTTAAATATATGATATTTTTAGATCTATTCTTGGGTGTATCCTGCAAAATTCATCATAGAAAGATGCATCATCACCTCGTTTAGACCTGGATGTTGAACTGCCTTTGTTGTTTCCATAGAATCCAAAATAGGCCTAACAAATGCTGGAAGAAATAATGTTTTAAACACACAAAAGGAAAAGATAAATCGGTAGTAATTTACTAATTTTCATTCAAATTCTTTGTAATCATTTTAAGTACCCGATTCTATTGTACTTTAAAGATTTATAATATGAAGTTTAGCTATTCAAATAGCTTAAATAATTTTAAGTTATAAAATTGATAAATAGGCTTTAGCAATTCAAAAAAAATCCACTTCTAAAATTTTAAATATCTTTATTGTATCTATTTACCGTTGTTAGAGAGTTGCAAAGTGTGAATTGTCCTCTGTCCTATAGGACTGAGAAAGGAAGAACACTATCAAATAGTGAATGAATGTTACTGTCAAATGGTGACAAATATCTTTCCTCTAAGTCATTTGCACATGGTGATTAAGAACATAGTGAGTACGAAGCAAAAGAGAATTGGATCATAGCACTGCAAAATGGTCATGAGTTGTGCAATGAACTTCACTATTCTTTTGATCACAAAGGAGATAAAGATAATAAACAACATACTGATGTGCACAGAGAATGTTCAGGGAGTGCAAATTTTTGAAATGCACAAGACAACTAAGAGGGGGGGGTGAGTCAGTTGTCACCAATCACATTCACAAATCTCAAACAATTATTAACTCCACATCCACTTTAATTAGTTATTAAGTATGATCATCAAGTGCAAATAATAGAAAGCAATATCAACACAAGAAACACCAGATTTATGTGGAAAACCCAATAAGGGAAAAATCATGGTGAGGATTAACTCACAATATAAGAATAATTGCAAAGCCGTTTACAAAGAGGCTCACTGCCAAAGGGCTCACTGCCCAAGATATGACTCATTGTCAAGATAGGGAGGCTCACTTCCTATAGATAAAGAAAGATAATAGAAAATCCAACACAACAACTTTCACACATTCACAACCTTGATCAAAGAATTGCAGACACCTTCAGCTCACTACTTTCAGGAGTCTAACACATTAAAGTCCTTCACTGCCTCAACTTACTTTTGCATAACTATCTTGCTTCTCACACTTGTGGCATTCAATCCTTAACATCTTGTCTTATATTTATACCATCTTCAACCTTAGAAACTTTCTCCAAGGTCGGCAACAAACGCTTCATTTTACAAATTCAAATTAGGTTGGTAACTCAACATTCTCACGGTGGAAGAGAATGAGAGCAGACCAAACCAACACTTAACCAAGACCCAAAAAAACATCTCAAATCAATCACATACTTCATTAATTGATACTTATCCTTCGCATGACGTGTAAACACCAAGTTGGCCAAACCTAATGAAAACACCAATGAACTTTGAAGTACACGCTTCCACAACAAGAAGATAACATGCAGACCACATAACATGCTTCACCATGCATAGGAACACATCTTAGATGCCTTCATATTCATCCACAAATACTACAACCTTCATACATAAAACACTTTCCATTAGTCCATCCAGACTATACAGACACACACAGTAACTCTGAAACTAGTCATCCATAGCACCAAACCATGAACGCCTTTGACAGAACACAAATAACACCATTACAAGCCTTCTTCTAGATCCATAATACCTAAAACAAGCCAGGACTGTGGAGTAGATACATTTCTCCCAGTCCACAGACAAACAACTCTACTAGACTAGTTCACAAACCAGTGAACTCAACTTTCACTCTTCATCAAACCAAAAGCTATGATATAGGATATATCACCCAAGGATTCCCTTAAACAACACTTCAGATCCACACAAGCATAGGATCAACACAGAAGAAATGTGAAGCACATACTAGAGCACATTCTGAATACACACACAATTTTGTCTTCACTATTTATTAATTTTTTCAAAAGCACTTGGTAACTCATCATATTAGCACACCTGCAACATCATAAAGATAACTCCATGTACTCACAACATATCTACAATATCTCAACTATAAATGCACCACCTGCAATCACTTGTTTCCTTTCTTTGCAACAACCTATATTGTGTTGACATCAATGGAAACATTAATGACACCACCAAACTCATTCATACTTGCAACAATCTCCCCCTTTGTCATTGATGGCAACACATGACTCTCTCTCTTCCCCTTTAACATCAATGGAAAAGAACAAACAATTTTTACATAATTCTGATCACTCCCCCTTAGGAGTGCACCCACACAACTCATACTCCAACAATGATACTTCCTACTCCCCCTGAAGAGTAGACCCCAGTCATTAGTCCAGAAAAATGATGAATTTGTAGATCCACTGGGCTGATGCACCTCTATGTGCACCTAGTTCAAAGGAGGGGCAGTAACCCCCAACTTCTCCCTAAGATACTCAAAAGTATCCTTAGAAAGAGCCTTAGTAAATATATCTACAATTTGATCCTTTGTAGGCACATATTCTAGCCCGACTTCATTCTCCAATACCTTCTCTCTTAAGAAATGATATCTAATAGATATATTCTTTGTCCTTGAATGCATTACCAGATTTTTTGAGATATTTATTGCACTTGTATTGTCATAGAAGATAGGGATAGGCTCATCACACGTCACTCCTATATCCTTCAATGTTTGCTTCATCCATAGTACCTGTGTTGCAGCAAGATGCTACTGCAATGTACTCAACCTCTGCAGTGGATAAATAAACTGAATCATGTCTCTTGCTTAGCAATGAAACCAACCTACATCCAAGAAAGAATGCACCACCACTTGTACTCTTTCGGTCATCTACACAACCAACCCAATCTGCATTAGTGTAAGCACTCAAAGTAAAATCAGTATCCTTAGGATACCACAAGCCATAATCTGGAGTGCTTTTTAGATATATGAATATCCTTTTCACAGCTGTAACATGTGTTTCTTTGGGTTCTGCTTGAAATATAGCAATCAAACATACTACATGTGTGATATACAATCTAGTAGCAGTAAGATATAACAGTCCACCAATAATAGATTTGTACATGCTCTGATTAACTTTAGGAGATTCATCATCCTTACTCAGTTTGCATCTAGTCACCATAGGGGTACTTACCTGTTTGGAGTCATCGATTCCAAACTTCTTCAACAATTATTTAACATACTTTGATTGTGAAATGAATATTCCCTTATCAGTTTGATTCACTTGAAGTCCAAGAAAGAAATTCAACTCACCAATCATAGACATTTCAAACTCTTTTTGCATCTCCTTTGCAAATTTCTTGCACATACCCTCATTTCCTCCAAAGATAATATCATCAACATACACAACTACTATCAACATTTTGTTTCCTTCAACCTTGAAATAGAGATTACTGTTTGTGGATCCTTTGTTGAACCTTTGTTGTGTCAAATACCTATCCAACCTTGCATACCATGCTTTGGCAACCTGTTTAAGTCCATACAATTCCTTTTTCAACTTACAGGCCATGTCCGGTTGATTTGATAACTGAAATCCCTCTGGTTGTTCCATGTAGACCTCTTCTTCCAATTCTCCATTCAGGAATGTAGACTTTACATCCATTTGGTATACCTTGAAATCTTTGTGAGCAGAAAATGCCAAAAACATCTAAATAGCCTCCATTCATGCTGTGATAGGGCGAATTTATGTGCTAGAAAATGAACAACAAGCAAAAGAGTGCAAAATAACACTAAAAACAACCTACACCTCAAGATTAGCCTAGTTGGATTCAATATAAAATAAAATAGAATTTTTTACCTTGTGTTGAATCGATCCTTTGGTTGGCCCTTCGATCTTTGGTGTTGTATGCTCCTTGGATGGCAATAGATGCAAGCTAGATGATGGTATGAGGATGAGAAGATGAGTGGAAGTGGATGCAAGTGTAAAAATGGCTAAGTATGGATTCTAGAAAAAAATTGCGAGAGTTTGGCTACAATGGATGATCTCTCCAAAATGAGAGAAAAGAGGGGGTATTTATAGAGATTTTGGAAATCTCTAGGGAAATGGACGGTCAAGATTGAGCCACCAAGATCAAGATGTAGAGCTAAGGTGAGTTGAAAACTCACAAACCCTCACATCTTGACATGTGGCATGTGATATGGCTTAAAAAGGGTGATGTGTACATGAGGTGGAAGGATAGTACATGGCATGGAGAGGGTATATAGTACCTTGGGATTGGGAGATCTCCTCATAAAGGAGGTGCTTGTCCCCATGTGGATGAGAGGACATGTGGGGAATTAAAAATTCCTTAAATATTCTCATGGGGATGAGAGAAGGAATTTAAAATTCCTTTAAATGCATTGGGGGATTAAATGTGAATTAAATGGGAATAGAGATGCCTTGTTCAAAAAGAGAAAGTTTTTAATGAAGTTGACTAAGGACACATTCCATAAATAATAGGGGGATTAGAGATGACCTAATTAGGTGATTAAGGTTGTACAAGTACTTGATTAGACTAATTAATGACATGTTAGAAGAGGGTTAGATTTCACATGTGACTTGATGTGACAAGTCAAAGATCACATGGGGAAGAGAAAAAAAATTTAATATTCCTTGGAAGGATAAAAAAGAATTAAAAATTCATTGAGAGGTTGATTAGGCTAGTTAATGAAGGATTAGAGGAGGGTTAGGTGGCTAAGAGAGATTAGAGGTCAACTTGCAAAATTTGGAGGATGTGACACATCCTAATCAAGTATTTGGCATGTGCACATCCC
>VDFB02391654.1:0-26869 GCA_007258455.2 Sequoia sempervirens
GTGCTGGCGTCTTTCGGGCACGCGGGCATCCATATGATCAGAAAAAAGTGAAAACAATACGAAATAATCAAAAAATACCTAATCAGCCTAGCTGGTTGGTTTCGACAGGAAAAATAGAATAATAAGGTAGGACAGATACAAACAAAGATGATAAAGCAGGTAGATAAAAGGCTAAAGTAATAAAGATAATCTCACAAAAATGCACATTCACCAGCTAGCTCCACATGCTCTTTCACCTGCACACAAGAAGGAAGGGGGAAATTGTTGGGGCTATATAGGGCTTTTCCTCAGTCAAACCCCCATTTTGGTGTTTCCACCTCCACAGATGGCTAGATAGCAACGAGATAGAAATATGCGATAAAGAAGTAAAGAAGGAAGGAATGCAAGCAACACTACAATATAGTAAAGAGCTAATTAGCCAAATCACAAAGGAGAGGAGAAAAACATTACCACCTCCACCAAGAGCTCACTAGCCAATGGAGGAGAAAGAAGGCTTGAACAATCACCACAACCTCGATTGCGATGAAGGGAGGTCTCTCAAAACCTCAAGCCCACGTTGTAATGGCTTGCTTCACACTTGCTTTGTGGAGTTGATGGAATGTTGTTGTTGCAATGGAGTGTTGAAAATGCTGGAAGTGCTTGAGAATGTGAAAGAAGGATGGATTGAATGCTTAGAGATTGCAAAAAGAGATGAGTTGAATGAAGAATGGATGAATTTGAAGGAGAAGAAGGAAGAATCTTCTATTTTTAGGGTCGATTGGTTGAAGAGGGCTATTACAAATCGACCCCAATCGAAAGTGTAACACTTTTCCAACTTCAAACGTAGGAATCCGCCAGGGACGGAAGCATGCCATGTAGACGTCTATGCGCCACGCATGCGTCCCTGACAAATATTCTCTCACCAACACAAGAGATAGATGCCAAGTGGAAGGAAGACAACTTGCTGATGTGGAATTTTGACTTCAAATTTGGTTTTCTAAGGCGAGGATGTGTAAAAGGGGAATTTATGTAAGGGGTGAAAGTTCACTCCTATACACACCTAAACCAAATACATGAAGGTCAATAGCATAGCTATACTAATCCGGCAAGGTGAAATAGACAAGTGAATCCATACCTTATCTTTTCCATCCATTGGTCAACACCTTACATGAATATATATCCTCTATCATATGAAGCTTGTTTCCAACTTGATTCCATCAGGGTTGTGCTCAGATAACACTCAACCACCATAATTTGTGAAACATGGAAACATATATGGAGCAACATAAGTATACTCATACTTGACATATCATAAAATAAGTAAATCATCTTAACCACAATATCATCTTAACCATGATTCATATGGGATGTACTTCATATAGGGTTCACTTCTCACATCATATTCTTTTTTAAACTTCCATTTAAATTTTTTCTATTCACATATACTTGATTTCTATGTAGATATTTCTAAAAACAACTTTATTTACATAAACCAATTGTTAATATGACCATAGGAATTTCTTATCTTTTTTGTTTACTACTTATGCTATAAGATTAATTCTACATTATAAGCATTACCCCATGATTAAAATTAACGTCCTCATATTTAATATAGTGTCAAACATCTAAAAGAAAAAGATCCTTAGATGCCTTATAGAGAGCTAAGGGGTTGGCCTTACAATACCCATATCTCCTTGAAGGTAGGAGAAAAATCTATTCCTAGGGTTAGGAAGTACATTTGAATATGATTATATTAATAATCAACAATAGGGTTGAAAATGTATTAATGATATATATATTTTTTATTATGATTTTATAAAATACTTGTTCAAGAGTCTATACCTTTTTTTATGGTACTTTGGTCTTAAAGAAGATGACTTTACATCTCATCAACCCATAGCCATAATGTGAGGAAACTGTAAGCTGCAGAAGCATAAAATCCTCTCCAGCTGAAATGCCCTCCAAATTAGATATGAATTTAGTGTACATTGTACACATGTGAATATTTGAGTCATATTGAAAGAGAGATTTTATGATTGTTTATGACCAATAGATTGTTGCATTATTTTTTATTGAAGCCATTGGTTGGGATTAACCTATCTAGTCAGATTGATCACTTGATTTTTGATTATACTTTTGAAATGGAGTCATTAAATGTTGTGATTATACTTTTGAAAATGAGTCATTTAATGTTGTGATTATACTTTTGAAAATGAGTCATTTAATGTTGTGATTATACTTTTGAAATAGATTCATTTAATGTTGTGATCATACTTTTTGAAATCGAGTCATTTAATGTTGTGTGTGGATTATAATTTTGGAATGGATCATGGAATATGAGAAGTGATATTGTATTAAATATGTCATTTTGCAATACGATATGTACATGTGCGGTTAAGTTAATTGTTCCTAGGATTGGGATAAATCCATGAATGGGAGTAACCTAGTTGGTCACTTAGATATGTCATCACCTTTTAGGTTGAAATTATGTTATGATTGAAAAGAGTATGTGTGGTCATTCACGAAATCAAGCTAAGGGGTGGGTGAACATACGACTTTGCTTCCAAGCAAATGATTTTATATTAAAAATTTGGCCAAAGTAGTGTAAGTAACCATTGTTTACACTTGTCGATTCACTATGAGCCAAGTTTGCATAACTAGGGTAGGAATGTCATGCATGTAGGTTGTATCCAATGTATGGTAGCTCTAGTTATGTAGGAAACAAGACCATGATCAAAACAACTAGTATTATGAGGTTACTAGACCAATCTCTTCGTGAAAGGGTAAGTCCATCTTACCAGTTAGGTAGATGTGCGAGGGGATCACAGTAAGTCCATGGTTGGCAGAAAAGAACTTGAGTGATACTCTCCCTCATACAGTTGGCAGTCAAAATTTGATGATGTATACCCAGGAAGGGACATTTGGACCATTTGTACTCTATTTTAAATAAGCTCTTGGAAGCTGTGTATGTATTCATGTATCTCTATCTTTATGGAAATTGTATTTGAAAAAATGTTATCTTACATGGGATTGTGTGTGTGAAATATTGTATCAATTAAATAAAAATCCAACACATGTTAATAAGACATTAAATCAAAAGCTAAAAATAAACAGAATAATGCAAACCGTAATCGCAGCTTCTCGAAACCGTCTTATCCTCCTCTAACTTCAGCGTTTTGTTGTTTTCCAGATAACTCTCAGATCAATAGATCAGGCTCAACAAAATGACAGCTAAAGAATGAGATTCTAAATGCAAAACTAAGCTGGATACAAAAAGCTATGCTAAAATGAAAGATATTACTGTGATATCGAAACTGTCATGAATGCAAATGCTGGTTGAGTGTATGCGTGCGTAAATGAGTATTCAAAGTGTAACCAAAGCTTGGATTTGTACGTGCATTTATAGAGTTTTTTGAAGATTTTGATTGGCTGGTTTAGTCAACGGCTATGATAATTCCTAACAGATCAAACGGTTGAAGATAGATGAGATTGAAGAGAAAATAGAAGAAAATGAATAAAGCCAAATTTTTCCATTTTAATGGGAGAGATAAGATGAGATGATTTAAAAATCATCTTTTTAGAAGAAAAAAATGGAAAGATTATGATAAGATAAATAATGAACTATCTAATTCAATTATTATTTTATGAGTGCATGCTGATTTTTCTTAAATAAATAAATATTTAAGATTTTGAGGAAATCAAAAGATTTCATAATTAAACAGAATATCTAATTATGATTTGAAGAAAGCAGAAAATCTTTAATTAAATAAAATATTTAATTAAATTTGAAAGAATGAAATTAATTAAATAAAAGTATTTAATTAATTAGAGGAAAGTTTTAAAATAGAAAGAAAAGAGATATTTAAATTTAATTAAAAAGATTTAATTAAATTCAAAAGATGATAATTAACTTAAATAAATAAAATGTATTTATTTAATTTAATCAAGTAGAATGTGGAATAATTAAATAAAATAGATCTATTTAATTATGGTGGGAGAATAAAATGAATGAATACTATAATTAAATTAAATAAATTTAATTACGTATAGAAGACTTTTAGAAGAATTCATTAAATAATAAATATTTAATTAAACGTCAGGAATAATTAAATATGACCAATTTTATGCATATACATTTTTCCCCTCTTTGAAGTGATGTGTAAAACACATTGCTTCAAGGAAAATAAGATTTTTCCCCTTATGTACTTTCGATATTTTTGCTGATGATGCCCCCTCAGGAGGTAAATCATGGATGAGAGGGAAAGTGGTTTAGCTCACGACAGAAAAAGAAATGTCCATTTTGAAAATAAAGTCACATTTTACCCTTGTTTTGACCTTTAAAAGGTAAAAGGTTGAAAGAGACAAGTCATTTGTACTGTTGAGTTTGGTGAAAACTGTAGCTGTGAGAGTGACATTGCGACATGGAGATTTCGTATCATCACCACCGATTTGAGAGATCACATAGATATCAGAGGCCAACTGCTTATGGACCACCGGTGAGTCAATCGATCCTCTTATGCTGTCGAATTTTTCTGTTTGGATCGAAATGTTCATGTTTTTCTGCGGTTTCAGTTTTAAAATTTACGTTTTTGCGCGTATATAGCAACGTTTAGGTGCTTTAAAAAAAAAATAGGCGCGCATATGGTAGAAACAAACGCACATTGGGCATAGATGTTTAAATTTTCTAGGAAAACCAGTGTAGCGCATCCTGTAAAAACTAGCGCGCATATAGGGTAGGTTTGAAAATTTTAGGGATAGAGCGCATATAGGGTAAACAAACGCGCATATAGGAAAAACGTGCATCCAGCAAAAATAGTGGCACATAGGATGAGCAAAGTGGCGCATACGGGAAAACGCGCATAGGGAGTCTGTTTAAGCGCATCCAGTGAAAAGAACGGTGCATATGGGATTTAGCGCATCCCGTAAAAAGAATGGCGCATATGGGATTTAGCGCCGAATGAATGTTGTGATGAGAATGATGATTTGTATTGCTTCCTTAGTCAATAGATAGGTAAAATGTCATGTCATCATGCTGATATGGGTAGGGATGATAGAAAAATTGAATGATTGATTGAAAACTTTGCTTCCTAGGGTAGAAAACAAAGAGTAGATTGAACTGATATGACTTCTGATAAATTTGCTTCCTGCGATAGAAAACAAATAGTAATTGATGGTAGGATAGATGTGATATGATATCCAGCTTGATAGAGTTGATTTGATTTGATTGATAGGACTGATTGTGTGATATGGGTCCTTGATTTGCTGCATTGATATGGGTCTGATATAGTTCACTGATAGATATGAGTCTGATTTGATATTGTGTGAATATTTGATATGAGTCTAATGGATGATTTTTGTAATGAAAAATAGGAGGTTTTCAAAAACCTCCAGATTAGAGAGCGACATTCAACAGGATGGGATAGGATCCCTAAGTTGACCCCTGCTGACAGAGCATTGATTGATGCGTGCGGTTTGAGACCCTTGTTGGCGATGCCACTGATTAGGGTCAATAGAGGATTGTTGACAGCACTTTCAGAGCGATGGCATTCGAAGCACAACACCTTTCACATGCCGACCGGTGAGGCGACAATGACTCCTGAGGATGTGTACAGGATCCTAGGTATTCCAGTTGTTGGAGCCCTTGTGTATTACGATCACAAGGAGCTTGGGGGTATGGATGCTTTGAGGAGAGTGTACGGAGATGCGCAGATAGCCGGGTACTGGGTACTGTGGGTAGACTTTCACGGATATCCAGCCTTGCCAGTAGTTTTGGGTGCTTTCATCGGAGGTCCCCTTTGTCTGGATCGCCGGGCAAAGGGATTGTTAGTGGGTTGGGGTAGGATTCTAGAGCAGATGATGCTACAACCGAGGAGATATGCATGGGGGAGCTGCATGTTAGCTCATCTCTATCATGATTTGCACCAGGTGGTCTACAGAGGATCGTCTAGTTTATCTTGTGGGGTTACATTGCTACAGATCTGGGCATGGGAGCATTTTGCTGTGACGAGGCTGACATGCCCTAGAGTGAGGCCACCAGGCAGGCCATATATCTATATGTATTCTGTGTTCCTTACCTAGCCCAAGCTGGGCAAGGTAGATTATTGGAGACAACTGCTAGACGACATAGATACAGTCATATGGCGACCATATTTGGATTGTGAGCCATGGGCGACTGATGATATAGAGATGCCCTATGTATGCATTCTGCGGTTCCTGATAGGGAGGACTCCCTTCATTTTGGAGAGATTTTTGGCATTGCGGATGCAGAGGCAGTTCAGATTTATGCAGGGGATGTCGCAGGGGGTTGCACATTACGCCCGGAGCAGAGATGAGGCCAGATGGGGGCCATGTATTTTGTATCAGGCCACCTATATAGAGTTCATGGCATTAGCACCTGAGGTATGGGTTAACAGATGAGACATTATGGATGCTGGGATGTCTGATGAGTATGCTGCCTATTTCCACATGCATCCATTTCCACGATTTACTAGCCCGGATGAGCCAGCGCCTATTTTGGTAGTACCATAGCTTGGGGCAGGTAGACAGGAGGATGTGGCCAGTGGTGAGCAGGGAGCAATCAGAGGAGAGGAGGTGGAGAGAAGAGAGGAGGAGGGCTCAGATGATGAGGACGATGGAGATGATGGTGCGATGGGAGGACATGTGCTAGGGAGATTGGGGCGGGATATCCTGAGGGGTGTGCAGATTATGCAACGACCAAGGATAGGGATAGGGAGGCAGACAGTGATCCAGATGGCCTCCTCCTCACAGCAAGGACAGATAGCCACTCTTCAGGCTCAGGTGCAGACATTGTAGGGGCAGCAAGGTTAGCTACAGAGTCAGTTGTCATAGGCACAGGCTTTTATTGTGCAGATATAGGCACAGCTCGCATAGGCACAGGCACAGGAACCTACCCCAGACCCATGGTTAGCTCAGGTGATTGTAGAGAGGGATGCATTCAGGCAACGGGCAGTAGAGGCTGAGGGTGTGGCTCAGAGACTGATGGGCACTGTAGAGAGTGTGTCACTGCGAGATGCCATTGCAGAGGGTATGGAGATGGCCAGGGAGGCTGAGTACTACAGGGTGAGATATGAGGAGCTATGTCCTCCAGAGTGCAGAGAGCCATACCCACGATCCCATGGCAGGACCCAGAGCAGATCACAGACACATACCTAGAGCAGGGGAGTGACAGGGCCACGATAGGACCCAGATGTAGGCACTAGTGGCAGACCACCTCCCTCCGGACCAGCACCATCAGGAGCATCGACCAGTTAGACTTTATGATGTATAGTTTTTTTGGAGCATGTATATGCCATTTCTGATCATATTTGATGTATTGGACATTGTAGTTTCATTGGACATTTGGACATTTGTATCATTTTTGATGAGTGATGATATGCAGCGCGATGATTATTTTGATGATGATGTGATGTGCATTTATGATGTGATGATATGATATGCATTTATGTTTATGTGTTTATGGAGACTTGATGACTAATATGATATGTAGGATGATTTGATTATGATATTTGATTATGATTATGATTTGATGATGTGTACTAATGATGTCATGCAGATGAATTACCTATGATTATTTTTGGATTTTGTAATGCAGATAAAAGATGAAACATGAATGTTGTGCTTCGGATATGCATTATGAAATGATGTGATGTGAAAATGTCATGAGTGGATAAAATGTTATGGCATAAGATGATAAAATAATAATAATAATGATGTGAATAGATAGTGGTGATGAAATATAATGATATGTGATGAAATATAATGACTTGTGATTGGACTAAATGGATAAATGAAATGATAAGTAAGATTATAACGAAATGATATGATATGAAATGCTAAATGGAATTGTTAAATGATATGATATGAAATGTTAAATGGAGAGATGAAATGTTAAATGGAATTGTTAAATGATAATGATAATGGATGATAAATGTTATGAATGATAATGATAATGGATGATAAATGTAATGAATGATAATGATAATGGATGATAGGATTACAATATGGCAATGTAATGATAGAATGATTATATAAATGATGATGATAACACATTATGTTAATGAAGCGTATATGAAACTAATATGAGTGATAATGATAATGCAATAATATTAAATGATAATGATAATGCAATACTAAATGATAATGATAATGCAATATTAGATGATAATGATAATGCAATATTAGATGATGCGATGGTGAGATTGGAAAAAAAAAATGATAATGAAATGAAATGCGAATGGAATGATAATGGGTATGAAATGATAAATGGAAATGAAATGTTAATGGAAAATAATATAAATAATAATGATAACGAGAATGAATAATGATGATGGTAATGGAACTAATCTGAATAAAAATGAATGAAATAATGTAATGAAAAAGAAGATGAAATGTTAATAATAATGAAAAGATGAAATGAAAATGGAGATGAAATGATAATGATATGAAGCGGAATTGTTAAATGATAATGATAATGAAATAATAATGAATGCCCAATGATATGAAATAAAATGATAAATGATATAGAATGATAACAAGCATGAAATGAATTGCAAATAGAATATTGATGAAATGATAATGAAGATGCGACCAATATGAGATGATGAAATGGATGCAATAATGAAACTAATATGAAATGATATGAAATGCACCTAATGAGATGATACTGATATTGAAATGATAATGGGTGCAATAATGAAACGATAATGCTAATGATGATGAAATGATAATGAAGATGAAATGATAATGGAAATGCAATGATAATGATACAAATGTTTGCATTGTCCTCCACAAATAGTCCAAAAAATGACAGCCATTGACCTTTCAAAAACTCTTGATGCAAATCCAATATGCAGTTATGTACAATGACCTAAAATGAAATGCAACTAAATAAAATCGACCATTTTGTTGAGCCTTTTAGTGAGCCTGCTTAAATCATCCTAGAGCATTTGAAAATGTTGGAAGTATGTACAAGCATTAGAGGGGAAATTAGCACCAATGATGACCTGAGTACAACTTTCATGATTTTTGATATAGCAAGTGAATACAAGCATCTAGGTATAATTGAACCAAGATGACCTGAGTATTTCTTGCATAAACAGACAAAGACTAACCACTATCTGATGCAAATTTGGAATTGTCATCAATGATAAACTTTGGAAATCATGTCTTGCGACATACTTGCAACAGATAAATGATTAACCTCAAGACAACAGACAAAGAAAAATCATCCTCTTTCCTTGCCACTCTAGTTCAGTACATCATCAAGTGTTCTCTAGAGAAATGATGTCGAAAAATAAACAACCATTGTTCAACAAATGAAATACTGTGATTCCAAACATTATTTCAGATTAGAGATCATCCAGATATGAGTCATGGTAAGGTATGCAACTGAAAGTCACTGTGATATGGATCAATGGTTGTTTGTTTTGTTTTGCGTGATTGGTTTTGATGTCCTTGTCTTACTATTTTGGGAAGATCTGAAAGTTGATTGCCCCCAGTATGTCCATATTTTCCCTTGGTATCAACACAACTTGCTGAAATGAATATGTACAATAATCAAGCCATGATAAGATGTTATCACTCGAGGCATTTGATGAGAGCATGGTGCTGGCATGACTCTAAGATGATGGAAAAGATGTATGAAAAATAAGGCTAAGCAGCCAAGTGCAGAACATGAACTAATAGATGGAGAGCTACAAATAGCGTTTGTTTTCCAGATTTTCACTATTTGTTTTTATTGCATTTTTCTTGTCAATAGACTGCTTGTTTTCCAGGTTTTCACCCTATGACGGTTTTGTTTTTTTTTTTGAATTTTTTGAGGACTTTTTGATTTTATTTTTACAGGACTTTTCTTATTTTTTCCAATTTTTTTAGGGACTTTTCTAATTTTTGAATTTTTCAAGACTTTTTCTGATGATGATAACCACCTTAGACATAATACTTTTTTTGATGCATGCTGTTGATAGGCTCATCAAATAGGTCCCCTTCTGGTGTTGATAGCTTGTAGGCTCCTAAACCATAGACTGCGATAACCACATAAGGACCTAGCCAATTTGGTTCGAACTTTCCTTTCTTCTCTCTGTCTTGTTGATTGCGTGGATTCTCTTTCAGAACAAGATCACCCACTTGAAAGGTACGTGGCTTTACTTTGTGGTTGTAGCTGCCAGACATCATTTGTTGATATGCTTTTAGATGATCAGCTACTCTTTGTCTCTTCTCATCTAGGAATTCCAGTTCTTGGAGTCAGGAAACTCGGTATTCATCATCTGTTGTAAGGCCTTTCAATGATACTCTGAGTGAGGGAATCTCCACTTCTAAGGGCAATATGGCCTCTGCTCCATAGACAAGAGTGAATGGTGTTGCTCCTGTTGGTGTGCAGACACTGGTTCGGTAGGCCCATAAAGCAGGATTGAGTTGAATGTGCCAATCCTTCCCTGAAGTATTCACAGTCTTCTTCAAGATTTTCAATATTGTTTATGGTGATCCCATAAAAGTGGTTTACAATTTTTGGCCAAACTGGACACTGAAATATATTTTTTAAACTAAATCTTCACTTTCGGGCACCTATAGCAGCTAAAGCATGAGGAATTTGAAGATGATGCAAACTAGAGTTTCGTGAATTTTTTTCTATAGATTCTAAATATATTTTTTTCAAAATTTTTGGAATCAGATTGCACTTCTTTTTCCATCTCCCACGAAAATTGATTTTTTTCAAAAACAACATTTTAAAGTGGCCTTCTGCCCAAGTATAACACAACTTTTTCATGGAGATAAAATTCTAATTCTTTCAAATTTAGATTTTAACTCTAATATCTAGTGATTCCACTTGGTTAGATAGTTTTTATTGAATATTTTTCCTTAATCAAGTTTTCAAGTCAAGCAGTGCAATTCGAACGTTGCGACCTTATAATACGTAACTTTTTTTGTATATGTCAAAATTTAATTTAATTTTTTTTGTTGGATCAAGGACTTCAATATCTGGTGCACTCATATTTTTCATTTTTTTTTGATAATATTTTATTTTTCCACATGTAAAGAACAAAGTTTCATTTTAGGTGAAAATCTATGTTTAATAAAACTTAAAAACAAATATATAGCCAAAATATATTAAATTATATTCATTGGATAGCATACAAGGAATACCATAATCATTGAAATAAATTTTAAATGAATTCATTTGATCCCCAGCTAAATAAAAAGTGATTTTGTATCAACTTGTTTTGATAGGTGTAAAGGGAGGCGCATTTATAGGTATGGTTTAAAAGCTGAGTTCTATCCAGGGGTTTTGATCTAAGGTGATTGATGCGACCCTCTTCAATTCGGAATCCTTAAAATAACTTTTAAGTTAAATCCATTATATTTTTCTAAAAATATGTGATTTCAGCTAAAATTCGTTCCTCTCGGGGAATTGTAAGCCACTATTAGCGGTACCTTATTTGGGGGCCTCTGCTTGGCCATTCCCTTACGGATAGTAAATTGTTGAGTATCATGTATGTGAAATCTCACAAGTTCATCAACATCTGATTTTTGAATGGCGTCCATTATACGTAATAATGGAGTTAGAATGCCATATCAACAAATGATGGTTGAGTATGAATGATGATATTTGTTTTCCGATTGACTTTAGTAAGAGTTCCTCAATCCACTTGGTAAAATGCCATTGCTGTGATGAATTTATGCCATTTGATGAAGAAGGATGAATCTTGCCCACTAAGGTCCAAACCCCCATTGAGAAAATGGCCGGGTTGGTGTGAAAGTTCAGGTTCTTGTGCGGGGAGCATGAATGAGGATTCCCATAGATCGGACATTTTGAACATGTTTTCTAAAAGTGAATGATTCCTCTCCATTGTAGGTCGGTGATAACCCATTCTAATTAATTTCTTAGATAAAGTCAATCCACTTGAATGAGTACCACAGATGCCACCATGAACTTCTTGTAAAGCTTTGTCAGATTCCTCGCGTTCAATACATCGGAGTAAATTACCATCAAGACCACGGCGATAAAGGGTGTCAGCGATGAGGGTATAGCGAGCGGATTGGCGGATAAAGTTGCGTTTTTGGTTACGGGATAAATCGGGTGGTAAGATGTCGTCTTTGAGATAGGCATAAAAATTTTCGTACCAAGGCGAATCGGATCCTACTAAGTGACATATGATTTGGCTTTTAGGGGTATCATATGCAGGTGTAAATAATTGTTCCACCAGAAATTCATAACGATTTTGAGTTTCTGGGAGTTGCAACAATGATGCGATTGTGGCCATGGCGTCAGCTGCTTTGTTATCAATCCTTGGAATTTGTGTAAATTTAATGTCCACAAAGTATTTATTGAAATCATCAACCATCTTTTTATATGGTAATAGTTTCTCATCTTTAGTTTGATAGTCATCATTGATTTGATAGATGACTAGCTGTGAGTCACCATACACCTGTAATTCTGTTATTCTCCATTCCAGTGCTATTTTGAGTCCAGTGATCAATGCTTCATATTCAACTATGTTGTTAGTACATGGAAACATTAGCCTATATGATCAAGGAATGGTATGTCCTTGAGGGGTGACAAAAGTATGCCTGCCCCCGATCCATGTTGAGTGAAAGAACCATCAAAATATAATGCCCATGTTTGTTTAGATTTTGTAGTGAAGACATCAGCATCTGGAAATTCGATGTGCAAGGGATGATCTACTTGTAGTGGTGCTTCAGCTAATTGATCGGCTATAACTTGTCCTTTGATGGCCTTGCGATCAACATAATGTATGTCAAACTCACTTAGAATCATTACCCACTTTGCTAACCTTCCTGTCAATGATGCTTTGCTTAACAAATACTTAAGTGGATCAATTTTTGAAACCAGATTGATCGTATGGGTTAGCATGTAGTGCTGAAAATTTTGTGAAGCAAAAACTACTGCCAGACAAGTCTTCTCAATAGAAGTGTAGTTGAGCTCATGACTTGTTAGTGTTCTACTGATGTAGTAGATTGCACGTTCCTTTCCTATAGTGTCTTCTTGTGCTAGTAGTGCCCCCAAGGATGTCTCTGTTGCAGCAATGTATAAGATGAGTGGTTTGTCTGGATTTGGTGATACGAGAACTGGTGGAGTCATTAGATATTCTTTGATTTTCTGAAAAGCCAATTCACATTTGTCATCCCACTTGAAAGGAACATTTTTATGCAGTAGATGTGTGAAAGGTAAACTTTTGTCGGCCAATTGTACAATGAACCTCCGTATAGATTGAAGTTGTCCTTGCAGTGATCTTAACTGACTGATGTTCTTTGGTGGAGGCATTTCCATAATTGCTTGAACTTTTGCTGGATCTACTTCAATTCCCTTTTCTGAAACAATGTACCCCAAGAGTCTTCCAGATTTGACCCCAAAAACACATTTCTTAGGGTTAAGACGAACTTTGAATTTTTCTAATCTTGCAAATATTTTGGACAATACTTCAAGATGTCCTTCTCTGGTGTATGATTTTTCTAGTATGTCATCCACATAATCTTCCATGAAGACATGCATCATGTCATGAAAGATTGTAGTCATGGCTCTTTGGTAGGTAGCCCCAGCATTCTTCAGACCGAAAGGCATGACGTTCCAACAATAAGTCCCCCATGGACACGTGAAAGCTGTCTTCTCTTGATCTTCAGGTGTAATCTTGATTTGGTTATATCCAGAAAAACCATCCATTAATGAATACATGGCATGGCCAGCTGTCAGATCAACTATGGTATCAATATTCGGTAATGGGAAGTCATCCTTAGGACATGTTTTGTTGGGGATCTCTGAAATCTGTGCATATTCTAATAGTTTTATCTGGCTTGGATACAGGTACAATGTTGGAGATCCATTCTGCATAGTCGACTGGTCTAATGAAGCCCACATCAAGAAGTTTTCTCAGTTCTTCTTTAACTAATAATGCAACATGAGGGTGCATCTTTCTGATTTTTTGTTTTATAGGCTTAACCCCTGGTTTGATAGACAAATGATGCATGATAAGATCGGGATCAAGACCAGGCATGTCAGCATACGACCACGCAAAATTGACAGTTTCTTAGAATTTTCGCAGATTATGGTGTTTCTTTTTTAGTCATTGATGCGACCTAGCATGGAAATTCTTGGTTTTATGCAAGTCTCAAGATTGACATTTATGGGCTCCAACTGTCGAATGGCGATCATTCATGGTAGTGCTTGGGAAGAGTTCAAGATTCCATAAATGCAGTGCCTCAAAGTTTTCTATCAGTTCACACTCTTTATTTTATCTTTTGTTTGATCTAATATTGCCCAAATTACGGACACCATTAGATCTTTCTTTTTTGTTTTTACTTTTGCAGCTGGGAGACTTGAAACTCTCCTGATCAAAAACTTTATGTCAAAAATCGCTGGTGGAACAATCATTTGTATCTTCTGCGGAAAGGAAGTTTACAATAGCTTCATCACTTGGAAACATGGGTATGTTAATAGATTCCGTAAAATCCCAATGAATGAGGTCAGGATGGATTAAAGGTAGAGGATCATCAGGTTGTGTGAGATCGGCTATGGTTAAGGTCATAATAGAGTGGTCTGTAGGATCTGAGGTATGAGGTGGATCAATGATGATACTGTCCTCCTGATAGTCTTGTTCATTTAGATCTGATTCAGTATCACTAGAATCATAGTCGATTTGTGGTTCAAATTCTTGTGGTTGGGACCCTGAACCTTGTCCTTCAATTAGAGTTGGGGCATATTGGTGTATTACATCAACCTCTTTGTCCCTCCAGAACTCATCATTGTAAATGGTGTCCCATTCATATTTAGCAGAGTCTGTGTCAGAATTATTGTCTAGGAAGTTCTGAATTGTTGTTAAACATGCCTCTTGTGAATCTGAGCCTTCTTGCAATGTGAAGACAGTGCCATGTTTGGATTTTCTTTCTTTAGAGTGAGTATCATAACCCAATCCAGTTTTCTCTTTTGCAGTGAGTCCACGGAGGTGAATGGGTTCAACTACTCCTTCCTTCCTTTTTCTGATAGGTCCTTCATCATAACCCATCTTCTGCATGATTGAATATCCTTTTCCATATTTGGCTGTGGGTAATTTGATATTAGAGACTGCTTCATCTTCATCTTTATAGAGCCAATTTAGAATTTCCATATCCTCAGGATTTTCCATGGGGAATTTTTCTTTGATGAATTGCCCCTTAAATTTTGTGATTGGTTCTACTGGTGTTCGCTTTGATGTTGATGCTGCTAATATTTGATGTTCCTTGATAGATGGTTGTCCATGTGATCGAGGTGATGTAGGTAAATTGGCAAGGCAAAGAGAGTATTCTCCAACACCGTGATCCTTGAATTTCAGCTTTTTGTCAAAACTATTGGTCAATTGACTAATTTGTGTGTCAATTTTTAGAGAAGTACTGGCACGAGCTTCCCGATTATTAGGGACCAAAGTATCTTGACTAACTTTTATGTTGGCACAAGTTTGAATGTTGGAATTATCAGCAGGTATTGTGATTTCCTGTCCATCATAAGGAAATTTGAGACATTGATGATATGTTGATGGGACAGCTTGCATTTCGTGGATCCAAGGATGACCCAACAAGATGTTATATGCAAGATCATGGTCCAGTACTTGACAAAAAGTATTCTTTATAACAGGGCCCACTCTGATCGGCAGCATGATTAGACCTTTGGATGCTTTTTCTTCATCATCATAAGCCTTTATGGTAATCTTTCTTCTGAAATCAATGGAGTCCTCAGAAAATCCTAAGGCTTTGACCAACTTCAAGGTACAAATGTTCAAACCAGCACCTCCATCTATTAGAACTCGTCTGATGTGAAACTTGTGAACCATGACTTCTAAGTACAAAGAGGAGTTATGGGGATGAGTTATGGAAACGTCATCCTTATCAGAGAATGAAAGACAAGTAGGTGAGGACAAATGCCCTACCATGGCTTGAAATTGATTTACATCCAATTCAGTTGATACATTCGTTTCAACTAGGGCTTTGTCTAGAATTTCTTTATGGGCTGGAGAAATCTTCAATAGTTCCAGAATGGAAATTTGAGCGGGGGTTTTTCGAAGTTGGTTAACCAAATCATATTTATGTTGAAGTGGAGGTTCAGTGGATCTTGAAGAGGTGCCCTTTAAGACAACTTTGGCTTGCGCTCTTGTTGTTGCGTTGACTTCTCTATATTCCACCTTCTTGTTGACTTTAATGACATTTACCCGCTCGTCATCTGTGTAAAGATGGTTGATTATATGATCATCATTGATATGATTCACATTTTTTTCAGAAGATTCACCCTTTTGATAATTAGGCAATGGATTGTGGAATGCTTGGTGATCTGCGTTGGTTTGTTGATTTCCTTCTATTGTGACAATGTCATTGTCGATTAAGTCTTGAATTACATTCTTCAAGGCTTGGCAGTTGTTTGTGTGATGACCTTTACACCGATGATAATCACAATAATATGCCTCATTCCATGATGGAGGCTTTACACTGGGTTCATAATTATGTTGAGGCGGTAAAGTAATGAGATTTTTGGCCATCAATTCTTTGAATGCGGATTCTACGGATTGACCCAATGGAGTAAAAGTTCTTCTATTCGAGAAGAATGAAAATCTTTGTGGATTTGAATTTGAGTTGTTTCCTGAAGAATTTTTATTGTTTCCTTGAGAACCCTGGTTATTGTTTGAAGTCCCTTGATGGGAAGTGGAGTGTTGATTTGTATTGTTCCTCTGAGGAGGAGGATTATTTCCGTGATTTGCAATCAAGTTGACATTATTGTTGCGATTATTTGGGGTAGTGAGGACAAATGGATTGGTTGAAGCATGATTTGCATCCACAACACCATCATTCACCATATTTTTGTTGCGAGTCCAGAATTTGGATTTGTCCTGATTGCTATGATGGTTGGATGAGCTAGGATTTTCTTTGTCATGTTTTATTATGCCTCTTTTGACCAAAGCATTTTCAATGGTTAAGGCATCTTCAATCATTTTTTCAAAAGAAGAGGGACAATGTAAGTTCAGGTGATAGCTCATTTCTGAATTTAAACTGTTAATGAAAGTAACCATCTTTTCTTTCTCGGGAACAGGACGTGGGTATCTGGCAAACATTCTTCTCCATCTCTGAAGAAAAGAAATGAAAGGTTCACCAGGTTTCTGTGCAACTTTACAAAGATCTATCATGGTGATCTGATGTTGTATGTTGTAGGTATATTGTGATATGAATAAATTGATCAATTCTTCAAATGTCCTGACGGGAGGTGTGATCTTGGATAACCATTCCATAGAGTGTACTCCAAGACTCCTACGAAATAGTCGCATCAAGTAAGTATCTTCACGAGAAAATTCTAATGTCAGGTTTCTGAATTCCCTAACGTGATCGATTGGATCTGTTTTCCCATTATAGCGATCAAACTTTGGCATTTCACAATGCTTGGGAAAAGGAACCATGTTTAAACTTCTGTCGAAAGGATAAGGACAAATGTTCTCCAAAGTGTATTTCTTTGTGGTTGTTCCCCCTTGTAATTCTCTAACTTGTCCTTGAAGTGCCTTGATTTGTTGGGTCAAGGCACTAAGATCTGAAAGGGGTATCTCTTCAGGTTTGTTTTTCAAGTTTTCAGTGTCAAAGTCGTGAGGTAATTTAGCCCCTTGTTCGGCTAGATAGCGAAAATATTTTTCCTTATCTCGCTGTAAGATCTTTTCAATGGCTTTATGGAATTTTGGATCTTGTTCAGCCTCTCTAAGACATTCCTCATCTTGTTCCTCATCACTATCCACTTGGTTTTTATCCCTGTAATTATGAAAAGGATTTTCTTCTCTATTGTCCATGTTGTTGAAGAGTGGATTTTGATTTATGCTGAAAATGGGATTACTGCTTTCTCCTTCCTCTTGAGTGTTCTGAATATGACTTTCTTTCTGAATTGTATCCTTTAGTTTATTTTGTTGAGACCTTGTGGAGATAGGCATATGTTTTTGGAAAATTCTTTTAAACTTAGATCCTAGTTTTTGACAAAGTGCGATGGTAATGATATCTTGATCCGATAAGATATGAAATCTTATGATATGATCAGAGATACTTCTAATTTATTGGTTGTGGCTTCCAAGTTTGATGAAGGATTTCAGAATCCTGTTGGGGAAGTTGAACCAAAAACTAAAAAGTTGTTTTGAGAGATGCACTTTTAAAATTTTGATCTTTGTTTTCAAAGAAAGGTTCCAAAAATTAATGAAGAATTTGATTGGGGTGTGAAGGATACTCTATGGAAGGTTGTGGTATGTTGTCAAATTCAAGAGGTTGGTTATGATTATGCCGTTGGGACAGAGCTAATCTCTGATAATAAGCTCGGGAATCTAATGGATCTACAACATACTCATCAGTGAATCCTCTAACAAAATCCTAATATCTGTGAAGAAATCCTCGATAGTGAAGCAAAACTCGTTGACTTTTGTACAAGAATTTTCTCTTCTGCAGTGTTTTCTTGTATCCTAATGGTTTCTTGGGTTTTCTGATCCTTTTAGACAATGACTTCTTGGTAAATTTTGTTGACTTCCAATTTCTAAGCATGAGAAAATTGTTTGGAACTGTTTTTGAACCAATGATATGAAAATCTCTTAAGTGGCTTTCAGTTGTTCTTCATGTTCCTTTTGGATGATTTCTTTATCTAAATTAATGTAAAGCAAGACACAACAAACATTTTTGAAAACAGTTGTTCTTAAAGCCCTATACTAACATTGAAGTGTTTGCTCAAGAAATGTTTTTCATCAAATGTTTTCACAGGTTTTCCACATGAAAAATAGTTCAGACAGACTCACTCTTAAATGCTCAAGTAGGTCACTCTAATAATCAACAGCCCACATCTTAAAACTGCGTCGACTCACACAGTCGTGTCACCCCCGAAGGGGTGCCCGTGTTTTTGTCTTTTCCAGGCGCGTACTCAGAGTTACGGAAGTGAATACCAAATCCCTTGAGCAAATGGTCCTTGGCAGTTATATGGTGAGTGTCTTGGAGGTAGATTCTTCCCTCCCCTTGCACTGTGATTATCAGAATGTTTGGCAACTAACTCGGCTGGCTACTACACTAGGTTCGTAGTAAGGATTTTCGTTCGATGCGGCAATAATAAACTCCCTCAAGAGACCTCCCAACCTTTAGAACAAAGGCTTTGGGGATGGTTATCTTGCACACTACCGGAAAAAGAGGGTTTCCCCAGATCTGCTTTAAATTTTATAGTGGGGTGGAATAGCCTGGCTTTGGCTTGAACCCACTTGAGTCGTTCCCATAGGGTGAGTACTTTTTCCCACTACGGCAGACTCTCTTAAAGGATGTAATTGAAATAATAAAATTACATGAAATTAAAAGGCAAGTCTGGTATTCTGATCACCCAGTTAAGGGGAGAGCATAAACCTATTGCCACAATCAAAGTAAGTAGATGTTCTTTTTATAATCCAAATAACAATGAGCTAATCTAAGTGAAGATATTGCTTCACCAAAAAATAGATTGTTCAATTTTAACTACAAAATTCATTGTTTGGTGATTAACCTAGATTGCTTCATTTTAAAACTTTAGAAAAAGAAACAAAATTCTATTTGCGGAATGCGTCAGACTCAGAATTCTATGATTTTGTTACAGTCTATATGCGCCTAAATAGAAGTTGTATGCGCCGAAACATATATGCGCCAAAACAGAGACTGTATGCGCCAAAACAGAGACAATATGCACCTAAACAGAAACTGGATGCGCCCGAATAGACACTATATGCACCTAAACAGAAACTTGATGCCCCATAAGAAAATGTCAAAATAATCACTGTGCATGTAGAAGAAAATTATATGCGTGCAAAAATTTACTCTATGCGCCTAAACAAACAGTAACTATATGTGCTTTAACAATCACGAGATGCGCTTTTACAGTCATGGGATGCACGCTAACAGTCACGAGATGTGTGTCAAAATTCTACAAAATAAAAAGTTAAAGTTTCCATATGCATGTCAGAAATTTTTGGATGCGCCTAAACGTCAGAATTTTCTGAAAAGCCGATTCCAAAAAGTCGAAACTGTCAAAACAAACTTGCAGAAAACGTTAAATTCGTGGGTTCGAGCCCCACGGTGGGCGCCATTTTATGTGTGTGTGAAATATTGGATTAATTAAATAGAAATCAAACACATGTTAATAAGACATTAAATCAAAAAGCTGAAAAGAAACAGAATAATGCAAACCGTAATCGCAACTTCTCGAAACCGTCTTATCCTCCTCTAACTTCAATGTTTTGTTGTTTTCCAGATAGCTCTCAGATCAACAGATCAGGCTCAACAAAATGACAGCTAAAGAATGAGATTCTAAATGCAAAACTAAGCTGGATACAAAAAGCTATGCTAAAATGAAAGATATTACTGTGATATCGAAACTGTCATGAATGCAAATGCTGGTTGAGTGTATGCGTGCGTAAATGAGTATTCAAAGTGTAACCAAAGCTTGGATTTGTACGTGCATTTATAGAGTTTTTTGAAGATTTTGATTGGCTGGTTTAGTCAACGGCTATGATAATTCCTAACAGATCAAACGGTTGAAGATAGATGAGATTGAAGAGAAAATAGAAGAAAATGAATAAAGCCAAATTTTTCCATTTTAATGGGAGAGATAAGATGAGATGATTTAAAAATCATCTTTTTAGAAGAAAAAAATGGAAAAGGTATGATAAGATAAATAATGAATTATCTAATTCAATTATTATTTTATAAGTGCATGTTGATTTTATTAAATAAATAATGCCCAAGATTTGAGAAATCGGAAAGATCTCATAATTAAGCAGAATATCTAATTATGATTTGAAGAAAGCGAGAAAATCTTTAATTAAATAAAATATTTAATTAAATTTGAAGAATGAAATTAATTAAATAAAGTATTTTAATTAATTAGAGAGAGGATTTTAAAATGAAAGAAAAGAATATTTAAATTTAATTAAAAGATTTAATTAAATTCAAAAGATGATAGTACTTAAATAAATAAAATGTATTTATTTAATTTAATCAAGTAGATAATGAATAATAAAATGAATGAATACTATAATTAAATTGATTAAATTTAATTACATATAGAAGACCTTTAGAGGAAATAATTAAATAATAAATATTTAATTAAATGTCAGGAATAATTAAATATGACCAATTTTATGCATATACACTATTAAATCACCAAATCCTTGATCTTGTAAGTTTAAAGTAATGTCAATGGTTGCTTCAGAGTGCTTCAATAGTTGCTTCAATTGATGATGTAGGGTGTAGATAGCAGATGTGTATGTGAATAAGTGAATTTGATGAATTGTGGGAGTTGAAATGAGATGAAAACACTTATTTATACAATTCTTGTGTCTCATTATCCATTCATACCTCATCACAAGCCAACATCAAGTGAATTTTAATAAAATATTGAAAGGAAATTTGATTTTTTTTGAATTTGCAGCCAAGGGGGACTCATTTGCCACCCATGGTGAATGGGTCCCACCTAGGACCTAAAAAAAAGTGTTGGAAATAATGTTCTATTTAATGTTACTTGTCGAGATAATATGCAAAAATACACTTAATTAAGCATATGAAGGCATAAAAAGACAAAATAAAGCATGAGAAAGGTGTAAATAGTGAAGATCTTCCTAGAAAATCATGAAGGCTTGTTACAAGACTTCACAAAACTTCAATATAGGACTTACTAATATGTAAAAAGGTAATTTTTAGGTAAATTATATTTAATAGAGTCTAGTAGAATGTAGAAATGTCTTACAACAGTTCACAACACCTTCACAAGATGTTGTTCTTTGATTTTAAGTACCTAAATAAGCATGTTCAAGCCATGATACAACATAAAATTAGAGCAACATAGTTCTAACACCATGAAACAAGACCTAAAAGGCCATGAAAATGACAAGGGACCATTTTTCTGACATAGTGGTGCAACTTTTTTTCTGCAACTTGTGTGAGCAAAAGGACTATTCCAATGCATTTGAATAGGTACATTTACACTAGGAATGGTCCTTTTTCACACCCAAACATGCAGAGTCACTTCGAGCTACATTCAACCAGATTGATCCTTTAAGAGTCCAAAGTGCAAATAGGCTGCAAACTTCAACATGCTATTACTCAGACACCATGATGCTTAGAAACTTCTTGTCTGATCCCATGGGATTGCATTGGGCCCCTCCGCAAAATTTCTATCAAGTTTTTCTATCTCAGAGTGGTTTTCCCATGGTGACGGATTTTCACTTGGGGAAAAAGTTGTCAAATGCAAGTAGTTGAAAGTTGCAAAGTGGTGAAACTTTCATTCTGCAACTCATGTGACCAAATAGACTATTCTAGTGCATTTGAATAGTTGCATTTACACTAGGCATGGTCTTCTTTTGCACCCAAACATGTGGAGTCGCTTCGAGCTATGTTCAATTGAATAGATCCCTTGAGAGTCCAAAGTGTAAAATTGATGCAAATTTCAACATGTTACTCGGATACCATGATGCTTAGAAACTTCTAGTCTGATCCTACAAGATCATGTTGGTACCCTCTACAAAGATCTCTCTCAGTTTTTGCTATTTTAGAGTAGTTTTCTTGTGGTGGTGAATTTTCACTTGGGGAAAAAGTTGTCAAATGCAAGTAATTGAAAGTTGCAAAATGGTGCAACTTTTGTTCTGCAACTCATGTGACCAAATAGACTATTCCAACACATCCAAATAGGTATTTTTATGCTAGGCATGGTCCTCTTTCACACCCAAACAAGCATAATAGCTCTAAGCTACGTTCAACCAGATCGATCCCTTAAAAGTCCAAAATGCAAAATGCTGCAAAGTTCAACATGTTGTTACTTAGGTATCATGATGCTTAGAAAATTCTCATCTAATCCTATGGAATCATATTGGGACCCTCTACAAACACCCCTCTTAGTTTTTGCTATCTTATAGTAGTTTTCCTGTGGTGGCAGATTTTCACTTGGGGAAAAAGTTGGCAAACACAAGTAGTTGAAAGTTGCAAAGTGGTGCAACTTTCATTCTGGAACTCGTGTGACCCAATGGAATATTCCAACACATTTGAATAGGTATTTTTACACTAGGTATGGTCCTCTTTTGTACCCAAACATGCAAAATTGCTTTGAGCTACGCTCAACTAGATTGATCCTTTAAGAGTCCAAATTACAAAATGGTGCAAAGTTCAACATGTTGTTACTCAAATATTGTCTCACTTAGAAACCTCTTATCTAATCTTGTGTGATCGCGTTGGGCTCTTCTACAAAAACCTCTCTCATTTTTTTCTATCTTAGAGTGGCTTTCTTGTGGTGGAAGATTTTCATTTGATGGAAAACGTGTCAAATGCAAGCTCAATGCAAAATTACAAAGTGGTGCAACATTCATTCTGCAACTTGTGTGACCAAAAAAACTATTCCAATGCATCTAAATAGGGATTATTACACTAGGAATGGTCCTCTTTTGCACCCAAATATGTGGAATCACTCTGAACTATGTTCAACCGAATTGATTACTTAAAAGTCCAAAGTGCAAAATAGATGCAAACTTCAACATACTGTTACTCAGATATCGTGATTCTTAGAAACTTCTAGTCTAATCCTATAGGATCATGTTGGGCCCCTCTACAAAAATCTCCCTTAGTTTGTTCTATCTCAGAGTGGTTTTCCTATGGTGGTAGATTTTCACTTGATGAAAAAAGTGTTAAATGCAAGCAAAAGTGGTGCAACTTTCATTCTGCAACTCATGTGACCAAATAGACTATTCCAACACATCTTAATAGGTATTTTTATGCTAGGCATGGTCCTCTTTCACAACCAAACATGTAGAATTGCTCCAAGCTATGTTCAACTTGATCGATCCCTTAAGAGTTCAAAGTACAAAATGGATACAAACTTTAGCATGTTGTTACTCGGATATCATGACACTTAAAAAATTCTTGTCTAATCCTATGGGATTGTGTTGGGTCCTTCTATAAAAACCTCTCTCATTTTTCACTATCTCAGAGTGGTTTTCTTGTGGTGGCAGATTTTCACTTGATGGAAAAAGTGTCAAATGCAAGCAGTGGAAAGTTGCAAAGTGGTGCAACTTTCATTTTGCAACTTGTGTGACCAAATAGACAATTCCACTACATCCGGATAGGTATTTTTATACTAGATATGGTCCTCTTTTGCATCCAAACACACGAAATCACTTCAAGCTACATTCAACCGGATCAATCCCTTAAGAGTCCAAACTGCAAAATGGCTACAAACTTTAGAATGTTGTTAGTCAGATACCATGATGCTTATAAAATTCTTGTTTGATCTTATAGAATTGTATTGATCCCCTCTACAAAAACCTCTCTCAGTTTTTTCTATCTCAGAGTGGTTTTCCTGTGGTGGCAGATTTTCACTTGGGGAAAAAGTTGTCAAATACAAGTAGTTGAAAGTTGCAAAGTGGTGCAACTTTTTTCTGCAACTTGTGTGACCAAACAAACTATTTGAACACATCCTGATTGGTAAATTTACACTAGGCATGGTCCTCTTTTGCACCCGAACATGCAGAATCACTATGAGCTACGTTCAACCGACTTGATCACCTAAGGGTCCAAAGTGCAAAAGGGAAGCAAACTTTGACGAGCTATTTGTTGAAAACCATGAAGCTTACAAACTCTCCATTTGAGCCTATGGGATCATGTTGGGCCCCTCTACAATAACCTCTCTCAGGTTTTGTTATCTTAGAGTCATTTTCCTATGGTGTCTAATTTTCACTTGATGGAAAAAGTGTCAAATGCAAGCAGTGTAAAGTTGCAAAGTGGTGCAACTTTAATTTTGGAATTCATGTGACAAAACAAACTATTGAGCCAATGCATCTCAATAGGTAGTTTTATGCTAGGCATGGTCCTCTTTCACACCCAAACACGCGAAATTGCTCCACACTACATTCAACTGGCCTGATCCCTTACGATGGCATACAAATTAATCAAAAAGAGAAACATACACACGATAGTTGAGAAGTTCGAGTATTCCACACAAAAAGAATATGATCATTGGTTCAGAGCACCTTGTTCCTCCATTGGATGAAGAAGGTCTAGTTTAGTGCTTTTAGTCATTATAATGTTAAATAAGGCCATAGTAGGCCATTTTGTAATCTTGCTTTTAGTTTTGTGTTAGTGTGGGGTCATTTGAGTCAATTATGTAAGTATGATAGCGAGTAAGAATAAGAAAATAACATTGTTAAAGGCATTGTAAGAGATTACTAATGCTGCCCCTATTGAAAATTTAGAATTTAGGCCTTAAAAGCAACGCTAGATGAGGTGAAAAGAAGAAATTGCTTGAGAATAAGCTAGAATAGGTTGGAAATAGGGTGAGGTTGTAGAGTTTAATGTGTTCAAATGGTTTGCAAGGAAAAGGGAGGTCATAAGTATGTTATGGCATGATGCCCTAGTTGGGAAAAGAGGGGTTTTAAATGAAAAAAGAGACGTTTGAGGGAGTAAAAGTGGGTAAAGACAAGGAGCAGCATAATTTGGTGATCAATTAAGTTTGTGTAGGCAGAATGAAGAGTGTTGGAAGAGTTTTTAAGGTTGTATGACATATGGATATGGGGTTTTCAATAAACCCTAGTGAAATTTGAGAAAAGTGAGCATTTAGAGGATAGTGGGGTTAGAGGGCCAATCATGCCCTAAAAATTGTGGATTTTATGGATTTGTAAACTGGTAAATGTTGCCCAATGGTGTTTTGCAATTGGAAGAGTGATTGAGAGGGTGTTTCTTTGTTAAATAGACCTATTTTGGGGTCTAGGATGGTGTTGAGTCCATTTCTTATTTGTATTATAAATTATAACATGCTTTCTCCCAAGTCCATTTCGTATACAAGAAATAATATTGCAAAAAGTTGACATATTATTCTTTTGATGTGTTTATATGGCAACACATCAAGAACATAACAATTCATTTTGCACTATTAGGATTATGTTGTGAAAATGTTTAAAGGCTATTGAAGATAAATGTTTGTATGATAATGTGTCAAGAAGTTAACTACTTCATCTACTTTGAATATTATGTTTTACAAGTGTTGTGAAGATTATGTATCATTTTCTTAAATGAATTATTCTAATCAAAGGATTAAATATATTGGAATCTTTTTATGAATCATTTCATGGAATACCAATTGAAAGCATGCTTTTTTCTTTTAGATGAAGTTGTTTAGCATCAATCAATTAATATTCAAGACAAACCATGAAGGACAACAATGATCAATGCTAGAGCTAACCAATTAATAAGTATACACGTGAATAAGTGAAGCATGTACATGTGAATTTAAGGGAAGCACAAGTACTCAAAAGCATGTAAGCCTTGAAGTATACACATGAAAACATAGTATACACAAATTGATACAAAGTATATGCATGAATACAAGGTATACGCATGAAAACACGTAAGTCACAAAGTATACATTAGAACACACATAAGTCACAAAGTATACATGTAAGTTGTAAAGTATACACTTGGATACATGTAACTCATATCTATTGAACCATGAATTTAGAATGCAAATATGGACACCATTGATAAAAAGATTTGTATTAACCAAATATCCATGTAGGCATACATCAATATATGTCGATATAAGTATGAAATATAGGTACAAAATAGCCATATAGGCTTACGAGAATGCCATATAGGAATACAATGTCAAATATATCCAATACAAAATATGTACAAAACTACCATGTAGGCATACAACAAAGGGCTCTAGAATCAAAATTTATTGCTCTCCATGCTCTCAAAATAAATTCTTTCCCTTTTCTTGTCAATCAGATGGCAATACATTTGTCACTTATTTCTGCTACACTCGAGTGCTCCTACTACTCCTCCTAGTGTTTAGTTCTTGGTGAAATTTTATTTATTACAATAAGAA
>VDFB02391655.1:0-66128 GCA_007258455.2 Sequoia sempervirens
TGCATAATCATTTATTTTCTAAGGTTGTCCAATTAGGGACATAACAATTTCAACCTAAGAATTTCTAATTGATTGTAGTGAGGCCTCAATGTTCTTATTTTGCCAACAAGATGGTGCCCACCTTCTCATACCTGGGAGCTATGTAACCTGAGGGTGTTAGACTAATTGTCATTGCCATTTCCTACCAATATGGTGATCTCACTAGGTTGAAAGGAACCCCACTAGCATAAATGCAATACGTAATGTTCTCATCTACAATTTCTCCCATCACATGTTGAAACGCCTTACCCAATGACCCTCTTTTGCAAGAAAGAGAGGAGTGGTCATCTTTTGGGGAAGATGAAATCACAAATAAAGGATGCAAGGCAATCACTATTGGTCATGGCCCTATAGGTGGCTTGCATGATCCTTTCTTGGATAAAGGATGAGATCTTAATTTTGCTAACTTGCAATGTTAGTTTCTTCTTACTCTTTGATATGTGAGACAATTTGCTCCTTTGGCAACTCCTTTTTGTTTGGCCCTAGACAAACTTTGATTGACTAGACAACTAAATCACATATGTGAGCTTTCACTCGACTATAGGAGCTCCTATACTTGTTATGGAACTAACTACAATACAAAAGAAAACTCCCATTGCCAAGGACTTGCTCAATATTGTAATATATAGCCAAAGAGGTGATGTTCAGTCAAAAATGAACAAGCTTTCTATTCCTAGGCCTATTGAACTATAACTAACAACAATGGTTCTACAAAAATTATTATTAGAAGGAAAACTTAAAGAAAAATGAAAGTGTAACCCTATGATATGTTAGTTTAGAAAAGTAAACCAAAACAAACAACATACAATGCCACAATACATTTAAAAGTAATAAAAATGAATGACTTAAAATCAATTGAAATGTCTCTAAAAAACACTAGCAAGCTTGGAAAATATTGGAAATACCCTTTTTAAAACTCACAATAAACTTACCTTTGATTGATAAATCTCCTTGGCGCAATCTAGTTGTCTTCCATAGCACTTAGCAAACACACTTTATGCATTTGCAATCCTTCACCACTAAAAAAGGCCTAACAAATTTGAACAATGGAAAAATGAAAGTTGCAATGATGGCAGATGTTTTTGTGTCTTGAATTTATCAAATGAGGGCTTTTGAGTGATTTTTAGTAAATTGAGATTCTAAAATGTATTTTCAGTTAGCATCACTTTGGTTGCTTAAAGATGTTAAACCATTTGAGAATGTTTTACTTCATTGGTGTTACATGGTGGAGGAGAACAACCAAAGGATTGAGATTTCACTTTATCATTTCTCTATCTATCTACTTATACGTTCATCTAAATAGAAGCAAAATTGATACACAAAATACCACCAACAAAACCACAAGTCCAGTAGAATTGACGAAGATGCTTTCCTCTGCAACTTAGGACAAACATCAAACCAAGAAGGGCAAATCCTCTTCTAAGTAAGGTTCCAAACTGACTCTTAAACATTCCTAACTTTACAAGGCATCATTTGGGTTGTTTCATAAATAGGGCAAATCATCTTCTAAGTAAGGTTCCAAACTGAGTTTTAAACATTCCTAACTATGAAAGGCATCATTTGGGTTGTTTCATATGCTTAACTCTTAGAGAAGACTTCTCTTCGCAAAAAATATATGCTAGATGAGAATAATCAAGAGTTGACGATTTCCCCATGTCATTTCTCTTTCACCTACTTTCAAATTCATCTACATAGAAGCAATATTAATACACAAAAAACACTTAACAGCAAAATATGTCTAATAGAATTAATGGAGCGTAACCCTCTTGTTGATTACAGAAATAAGGATATTTGACTTGTACTCTTTGCAAGGTGGAGGCAAATCCTCTTGTGATTAGGTGTGTGAAGAAAATACACACAAGCTTATACTAAGGGGTCTAAATCAGCAAAACCAAATTTTCAATTTATAACTTTGGAAATCATAAAGCAATAATCAAAGTATCCACACAACCAAGATCTAACAATAGAGAACACAAGATGCACACAATTTAACATAGAAACACTTGCGAGAGAAAACCATGGCAAAATATTGCTTTTATAGGAAACTTCTTACAACTTTGCAGGCGCCAACCCACAAGAGACACCAATCCCCTCCACTAAGCACCACCTCAACAAGAGACTCCAATCTCTTCAACACAAGGTTCCAACCTCCAGATCTTGCAAATTTGAAGGGACCAACCTTCGAAATACAAAGTGATTATAGTGTTGTTGGATCTATCCCAGATCCCTTCAAGGTCTTCAAAAATTTGTCCACTTATTCACACAAATCTGCCTTGAATCTGTGTTCTCAATCCTCCACTCAGATCTACAATATGATCTTCAAAGTATGCTATTGCTCACAGATCTGCAATATTTTCACATGAATCTTCAATGATGTTCCTTCATGGGTTCACTGGACAATAAAATCAAATGAGTGTCATAAATCTGCTCATATATTTAATAGATAATTTCTGCAATAAATCTTTCTTTCTGCTCTTCATGCACCAATAAATCTGCTCTTAGTTGGAATAATATCGCAATTGAATTGTGATTAATTGTCCTCCAAAATACCTTTATTTATACACCTTCAAATGTCTCTTCATCCAAGAGTTGCACCTCCTCAAAACAAGTAGGCCACTATGAATAATTTAATTTTATTTATTAATTTTGCCTTGACCAAATTGGGCGCACCACACTAGGGGGGTAGGCCCCCTTTTTAAATACTAATAGCTTATTTTAATTTTTCAAAAAAATCCTCTAAGTGAGGCTATTCCAAGGAGTGTCGTCCAAGTTATTCAAAATTTATTTTGCAAAAGGGAACTCCTAGTCGACCCTTTGACATCAATGACAATCAAATTTTCAACAATCTACCCCTTTGTCATTGATGGCAACCCTGTAATGCAATTATCTTGAAATGCAACAAAATCATAGTTCTCCTTTAACTAAATTGCTCCCCTTGACTCTACTCCTCCCCATTTGACACCAATGGGAAAGGGTATCCGAGGCTAATTGAATAAGACAATGAATAGCTCCCCCTAAACACATGCTTCTCTTGAAGAACTTAATGAATGGATGAGAGTGACAACACTCCCAATGTCTCCCTCAGGTACTCAAACGTCTCTTTTCGAAGAGGCTTCGTGAAAATATCTGCAATTTGGTCCTTTGTAGCAACATATTACAACTTTACTTGTTGCTGCTCAAGTACTTGCTCGCTCAAGAAATCATACTTAATCAAAACATGCTTTGTCTTGGACTGCATAACTGGATTCTTTGATATGTTGATGGCACTCGTATTATCACAAAGTATGGGAATGGGATGCTCATATCAACCTTAATGTCTTTCAAAGCCTATTTCATCCATAAAACCTGTGTGCAACAAGTTGTTGCTGCAATATATTTTGCATTTGATGTAGATAGGGAAATTGATGCTTATTTCTTGCTTAACCAAGATATAAGGCAATTTTCGAGAAAGAATGCTCCTCCACTAGTGCTCTTCCTGTCATCAACACTACCTGCCCAATCTGCATCCGTATGTGCAGTAAGGGTGAAATCTTCACCCCTTGGATACCACAATCCAAAATCCATAGTCCCTTTCAAATATTTCAATATTCTCTTGACTGCATTAACATGTGTTACCTTCGGAGCTGCTTGAAACCGTGCCACTAAACCAACAACTTGCATAATATCAAGCCTTGTAGCTGTGAGGTATAGCAAACTTCCAATCATGGATCTTTACATAGTCTGATTTGTTGCAGGAGATTCATCATCTTTCCTCAATTTACAACAAGTAACCATGGGAGTACCTACTGGATTACAATCATCCATCGTGAATTTCTTTAACATCCCTTTAACATACTTGGTTTGAGAAATAAAGATCCCTTTATCTAATTGGGAAATTTGCAAACCAAGGAAGAAAGATAGATCTCCTAGCATCAACATCTTGAATTCCTTTTGCATGTTGGAAGCAAAGTCTTGGCACATCTTATCACCATTAACCCTAAAAATGATTCCAATGACATTTTTGTCCTTAGGCCTTGGGACAAGCTCCCAAGTTTCATTCTTCTCTATTTGATCCAATTCTTCCTCCATAGCCTTGATCCAGTATTTGCCTTCACTTGCTTCTAAAAAGTTCTTTGGTTCAACTTTGGAAAGCAAACACAAATTTGCATGTTCTATTGTATTGGCAAGTCTTCTTCTTGTCTGAATTTTGTGTCTTTATCTCCAATAATTAGATCTTCAGGATGGTTCTTTTGAACAAATCTAGATGGTGTCTTGGGTGGTGCCTTTGATAGTCTTTGGATTTCTTTGCTCAACTTCTGAATTAACAATTTCTTCCTCTGTTTCATCTTCTTTGCAACTTTTTGCCTTTTGACAATCAATTTCTTGTACTATCTCCTTTTGATGTCTTTCTTCATCAACCCTCACATTTGCACTTTCAACAACTTTGTGCAATCTCTTGTTATAGCATTTATAAGGTTTGCTCCTTGTGGAATATCAAAGGCAGATACCTTAATCACTTCTAGAATAAAATTTTCCCAAATCTTCCTCATCTCTTCTTAAATAGCATTTGCTTCTAAAAACCTTGAAATATTTTACTGATGTTGGCCTTCCCTTCCAAAGTTGATATGGAGTTTTGTTGTTATTCACAATGATTTGTACTCGATTTGAAATATAGACAACTGTATGAACTGATACTTTCCGAAAAGCATCAAACATCTTGGACTCATTTAGCATAGCTCTTGCCATTCCTTGAATTGTTCTATTCTTTCTCTCAACTACTCCATTTTGTTGTGAAGTTCTTGCAACTAAATCCTGTCTATTTATCCCATGCCTTTCACAATATTCTTGAAATTCATTTGAGATAAATTCTCCTCCTCTAATAAATCTAAGACATTTGATTTTCAACCCTATTTCATTCTCTACTAAGGCTTTTAAATGTCTTAAACTTCTCAACTGCTTCAAATTTTTCTTTAAGAAAAGCTACCCAAGTCATCCTAGAATAATCAGCAATCAACAACATAAAATAAGTCTCACCTTGCAAGCTTTTCGTCCTTGTTGGCCCACACAAATCAATGTGAACAAATTCCAAAGGCTTCATTGTCAAATACTCCTTAGATTTGAAGCTTGTCCTTGTTTGTTTGCCATATTGACACTATTTGCAAATGATGTTTGAAGGCGTTGCTATCTTCAGCATGTCTCTTACAGCTTACTTTTTGTTGATCTTCACAATGTTATCAAAGTTCAAATGTCCCATCTTTTTTGTGCCATAGCCAACTGTCATCTTCTTGCCCCATATAACATTTCTCACTTTAAACTTCATTCAGAACGTATAGATTACCATTTGTTCTATAAGCATCAGCTATCAATTTTCTATTTTTCATGATTTTACATCCTCCAAAATGAAACATGAAAGTTTGCCCTTGGTCACACAACTGACTCACACTTAGGAGATTATGCTTCAATCCTTCAACATATAAGACATCCTTAGTTTTAGTTCTTCCATTATCCAAACTAAGTGTGCCTTTACCTTTTATGCTTGTCGTAGCATTGTCCCCAAATTTCACCATTCCTTCATTTACTTTCTTTAGAGTGAGAAATTTTCTTTTTTCACTAGTCATGTGGGTTGAACAACCACTATCAACATACCATTTGTCTTTCTCATTTTTAGCATGTAGTGCAACTTGTACAAGCATTATTGTCTTGGACTTCAAGTGTGGCAAAAGAAGAATTGGATATATGTTTCTCAAGTGATAGTCTACACACAAACCACCTTTTCAAAATCTATCAATCAAGGACGAAAATCACAAACAAATTTTCACATCACTTGCCTGCAATGTCAATGCATGCATATGCAACACGGCTCTAGATCTCAGAAATAAGATTCTTTCATAACCAGCACAACTCCATCACACAAAAATGTAATTCTTTCATCACCAACACAGCTTCATTACCCAATTATATAATTCTTTCATCACCAACACAGCTTCATTACCCAATTATATAATTCTTTCATCACTAACACGGCTTCATTCACAAAACATCATAGCATACAACAACTCCATCTAAAAGTCTATCATAACGCCAAATAGTAGCAAACCATTTTAAAATCCACAACACTGGTCTCTTTTACATCCACATGAATACCACGAATGCACTCGACTAAGGCTGAGAAAGTGCAAATTAACTGAAACCGGCTATACCAGAGTTAATGGTCAAAATTTTTTATTTAAAGCTATGTCGCCATCTTCAAAACAAAACGACTCTTAAATATTTTAATAAAGGAAAAAACTTCATTGCTTTACTCAACCCGACAACAACGTTTCATTCATCTTAAGTTCTCTTCTACAACCCGTGTCAAAACAAAGCAGAGATAGCCAATGCAAAGGGAAGATGCTCAACGATTTAAATCTCACGCACACTCAAACAAAGGTGACACCAAAACAAGGCAAGTAAATCTAATTTCTAAGCATCTACTAAAAATACATGGTCTTCAAATCTTTAAATAGCTCAAATTGAAATGAATGCCAAAAACAGAGGCATTGAATGATCACGCCTGCCACTAGAAACACATCTTTCACAAGCTACTCTTCCCGACGCACACACAGCTATCCAATTTGATGCATACGACTTTTCTCCTGGAACCACACTCCCACAAATTCAGCCAATTCAATTAGAACGAAAGAAGATAAAGATTATAATCATAACCCACATCTTTCACCTACTCGACTAAGGAAAAACAGCATTAATGTAGGTAGCGACAACATATATCACACACGATCAACCAAGAAGAAAAATTGGACATTTTCTATAATTTATGTGATCATGTAGCCTGAGAGTGTCCAAGAAAGAGGTCTACGGGATCTTTGAATACCATTAAATGACTTCATAATCGAGCCTTACATACGAAACCGTCTCCAAGAATAGGACAATGAGCCCTACCAGTAAGTTCAACGCACCTATGCATGAAAATAAATCACCCCAAATACGATGAAGACTTGAATGAAATGCCATGGAAATAGACTTCCACAAAGCACGCATTCAACCCGAAATGGAGTCTGCAAAAGAAACTAAAATCGTTGCTCAAATAAAGGTATCAGAAGTAATGCGACCATAAAGCAGGTTGTTGTCAATAATAAAGAGCCACCCCTTTTAATATCTGAGGCCGTTACATAGTGTAAGCGGTCACCAGAAATCAAGAACACCCTATACACAAGTTGTCTTCATATATGAAAGGAGATGCGTCAAAAATAATAAAAAAGTCAAGCCACTATAATTTAAACAATCAAGGCGTTACCAATTAAGATGTCAATGCCAGAGAATAAGAAAGACCCGAAATACTTGACTATTCAAAGTCAACATGGCATAGAGAAACAAAAATTATTGACTTCATTGACAATCCACATGGCACAAAGAAACAATTTCACTGCCACTATGTTGACAAAGTAAACAAGCAAGCAGCTTTGTATTGCAAGCTAACACCATACATAATCGACAACTCAATTACATTGAAGGTCTAATGAATAATAAACAGCTTTGGTATTTCATTCCAATTCTCTTTTCCAAAAATCCAAAAACACAAGAAGAATAATCTATAATGCTTTGACATCAATGACAAAATCCTCAACATGGACTACTTGTTATTTTCTTGCCTTTTCCCTTGTCATAGTATTCTTCTTCTTTGCTGCTATCACTTCCAACATGTGGACATTTGGCAACAAAATGACCTATATTACCACAATTAAAGCATTTAAGAGTATACTTACCTTTTTGCTTGATAGTTCCTTTATTGAACTTCTACACAAAGTTAGCCTCTTCCTCATCACTTGAACTTTTACTTGATACGGGTCCTTTGTTCTTCATCCTTCTTGATGCTTTGAAAGCGACTTCAAATTTTGATGGTGTTCCTTTCTCAATCCTCATTTCGTAAGCGGTAAGTATGACATGTAACTCATCCATCTTCAAAGTGTTTAGATCCTTCATTTCTTCAATGGCAGAGACTTTTGCATCAAATCTCATGGGTAGAGATCTTAAAACCTTTTGCACAATAACCTCATCCTCAATCTTTTCTCCAAGACCACAAATGGTATTTACAACTTCATCCATGCGAAGAAAATAGATGGCAACATTGTCTTCGTCCTTCATCTTCAAACCCTCAAATTGTCTCCTGTGTGTTTCGAGCCTTGCCTTTTTCACTTTGTCGTCTCCTTCATAAGTCCTTTGAAGTTTATCCCACATCTCTTTTGCCGACATGCATTGCATAACTTTGAAAAATTCTAATTCAATTAGACCACCTAGAATTGCATTCATACCTTTAGCATTGTTCTCACTAACCCTCTTTTCAGTTTGATCCGTTGGTCGAGTAGATGGTGCCACAAAACCATCCACAACAGATTGTTAGATTAGTTTATTACATCATTATAATAAAATATAACTACTTACATAGTTATCATGTAATTGATCGGGTATGCCCAATCAAGTTGGTAAATAACCAACCTTTCATTGTATTTATTCCTTCCTTCCCTCATAAATTCATAATCAAATCACTCGATTGCTCTCTCCAATTTATCATGGTATCAAAGCATATTTAATAACGTTTTGGAGAAGTGTCTGTTGATGGTCGCACGCGTTGAAAGCTTCTTCATGTTTCGACATTTTTTAAGGCCCAGTTGATAGCAGAAAAATGCTCTGGTTCTTTCTGGAAGAACAAATGTTGTCGTAAGACGTCAAGTCGTGCTATCTGAAAGAACATTGAAGCATTGACATACAAGAGGCGTTCTATCTAAAAGAGGCATTGACGGGTTTATCTCGAAAGAGACGTCAAGGCTTTGCCGAACTCATTCTGAAAGAAGCGTCGGCAGAACTGGAGAGACGAACACGTGAAAAATCCGACATCTAAATGCATGAAAAAATCCAGCATCTGAACGCGTGAAAAAATTTGGCATTTGAACGTGCGGAAGAAACGGTGAGGCATAAGTGATCTGTCGAAGCGTTGCAACAAAGGTGCAAATTCTATTTCTCACATTGCTACTACTTTTCACAGGAAAAGAGTAGAAGTATTTTTTGTTTGTTGCACTTAAATTTCAAAAATTCAGAGCATTTGTCGTTTTTTTATTTTCTGAAAGACAAACAAATAGAATTCTGGAATAGAACGGAGTTATAAGGAATAGTTCAGATAAAAAAAATGGCTCCTACTGCACCCAAATTCCTCCTGCCTAATTCTCAACTCCTAAAAGGTGAAAACTATGCTGCCTAGAAAACCAAAGTCCAAATGTAATTAGAATTTGAAGACCTTTGGGACATTGTTTCAGGAAACACAACTAGACCAACTGTAGTCGGTGATGATCAAAATAAGTTTGACAAGGCCAACCAAAAAGCTAAGTTATTCATCCTTTTTAGTGTGTCAGATGAGGTTCAACCTCACATTCGCACTGCAACCTCTACCAAACATACCTAGGACCGCCTCAAAACTGTCTACGAGGCTAAAAACAAGAACCAAATCCTTCATCTGCAGCATCAGTTACATTGTCTCCAAATGCAAAATGGGGAGAAGGTAGAATCTTTCTTTAGAAGAGTTGTTGAACTGAGAACTGCACTCCAAGCGTTAAGGGAAGAAGTCACTGATGACTCTCTTGTACAAATAGTCCTAAGAGCACTACCCCCTTCGTTTAGAGTGTTTGTTACATGTTTAAATGTGGCACATAAAACACCTTCATTTGAAGAACTGGTCAACTTGCTTCAATAGGAAGAAGCAATGTTTGGTAAGACTCACACTCAAGACAATCAAGCCCTTGAAGCAAAACAAAAGGTAAAACAACCTGATCGTCGAAGTGGTCCATCAGGACAGTCAAATCAAAGTCAAGACAACTCTTCCAACAAGAAAATGAAATGCCTCATTTGTGGTAGAAAGGGTCGTGAACTCAAAGAGTGTTGGTATAATTCCTATGCCAATAGGGAATCCAATAGCAAAAAGCCACAGAAATCTTTCCAAGGGGATAAGAAGAAAAATCCACAATGGCATAAAAAGCCCAACAAACAACAAGGAAATGTTGCATGCACATGTAACTCAGATGAAGAAGATTTTTTGTATGCTGCAAAAACAAAGGCTGTCACAACTAACAATTCAGTCTAGTATGTTGATTCTAGTGCATACAGGCATATGACAGGGGAACAAAAATGGTTTTGTGCAACAACTCCATCCACCTCCTATGGGCATGATTCATTGGGTGATGACACCTGATATAAAGTTCAAGGAATTGGTAATATTTCACTTCAATTGAGAACTCATACATGTCGACTTACAAAGGCTCTATATGTCCCAAGACTCACTAAGAACCTACTTTCAGTAAGTCAATTACTTGAGCACAATCTACAAGTTGAATTTGATCAACTCAATGGTGAGAAACTTTGTCTTATCAAAGACAAAACTCGTAATGGGGCAGTAGTAGCTCATGCTTCAAGGGCAGGCAAGATGTTTCAGTTGATTGATGTTGCACATAAAGATCAGCCCTTGTAGTAAAATCCAACACATCCACAGCTCTCTGGCATAGAAGATTTGGTCACCTCAGTATTGGTTATCTTCTTGCATTGAGTAAGAGAAATATGGTAAGAGGACTTCCATTCAAAAATCATAAGTTATCTGCTCACATTGTCTTGCAAGGAAACAACATAGGGCTCCTTTTCTTGCTGCAAAAAATCGAGCCTCTAGTCCCTTAGAATTGGTTCACACCGATCTCTGCGGACCTATGCCTTGCAATCATCAAAATTCCCGATATTTTTTTCTCTTTGTGGCTAATTATACAAGAAAAATGTGGGTCTATTGTTTAGCTCACAAGCATGAATCATTGGAGAAATTCAAGGAGTTTAGAGCTCTTGCAGAACGGTCATCTAGTCAATCTCTTAGAGCCCTTCGCTCAGATCGAGGGGGGGAACTCACTAGTAAAGAATTTGAAGCCTACTTGCAGAAACATGGAATAAAGAGATAGTTGACCACTACACATATGCCGCAACAAAATGGTGTTGCTGAAAGGTGTAATCGTACTATTGTTGAAATGGTGCGATGCATGGTGAAGGATGCAGATCTTGCTCCTGCATTCTAGGCTAAAGCAGTTCACACAACAATATATTTGTTGAATCGAGCACCCACCAAAGTTCTTGATAATATCACACCAGAAGAAGCTTGGACTGGAAAAAAGCCCTCTATTTCTCATTTCAGAGTGTTTGGATATACTACCTTCATGCATGTCCCTAAGGTTCACAGAGCAAAATTGGATGATAAGTCTGCCAAGTGCATCATTCTTGGATACAGTTCAGAATTAAAGGGATATCAACTTATGGATGCAGTTAAAAAGAAGGTATACATTAGCAAGGATGTCGTCTTTGATAAGGAATTTGGCAACAGCACCTCTTCCTCTCCATTACCTGTATGTTCCCAAGCACCACAATAACTTGAACCTGCTGATGAGGAAATTGCAGAAGAGTAGGAGGATGATGAAGAGAAGGAAGGTGATGAAGGAACTCTAGATAATTTTTTGTTTCCATTGGACGAGTTTCCTCCTCTCACACCTCCATCCTCATCTTTTGTACACAAGAAGATTCCTAAGCGGTATCATACCACCATAAAGGATGCAAAAGATGATGCAGTTGTTGATACATCTTTTCATGGGCCTAAGACTTGCAGCAAGTCTTATGAAGAAGTGAATATGGCCCTTATGTGTACAGTTATGTAGAATTCCAAACCTAAAACAGTGCAACAAGCTCTTAAGTCACCACCTTGGAAAGATGCTATGAATGTTGAATATCAAGAACCTCTAAGGAACAATAAATGGGAACTCGTTGATCTTCCTCCAAGGAAGAAGGCTATTGGTTGCAAATGGGTTTTTCAGATCAAATACAAGGCAAACTATAGCACTGACAAGTATAAGGCCCGACTTGTGGCTAAGGGCTATGCACAAAAGGAAGGCATTGATTATGATGAGACTTTTGCCGCTACAACAAAGATCAAGACAATCCATATGGTATTGGCCATGGTAACGCAGTTTTGGTGGAAAGTTCACCAGATGGATGTCAAGAGCGCCCTCCTTAATGGAGATCTCATGGAGGAAGTCTATATGACTCAACTCGAGGGATATACTGCACTTGGGCAGCAACACAAAGTATGCAGACACATCAAATCCCTCTATGGTCTTAAACAGGCTCCTCGAGCCTGGTATATCAAGATCGATGAGCATCTCCTTAACCATGGATTCATCAGGAATCCATATGATCCCAATCTCTACCTCAAAGAGCAAGGGGGGGAGATTGTCATTTTGGTTGTTTATGTTGACAATCTAGTCATCACGGGGAGTTCTTCGCAAATGACTGATGCAACAAAGAATGATCTCAAACGGTTGTTTGACACGACATATCTTGGGCTCCTGCATTATTGTCTTGGACTTCAAGTGTGGCAAAAGAAGAATCGGATATATGTTTCTCAAATGAAGTATGCCAAGACACTTCTCAAGAGATTCCACATGGAAGATTGCAAACCTATGTTGACTCCTATGGAGACAAGTTTGCAACTTTCCCGCCACGATCCATTTGCTCAGGTGAATGCTACTCTTTATCGCCAGTTGATTGGGAGTCTCATCTACCTGACCTATACAAGTCGGATATCAATTTTGCTGTCAGTTATCTTTCTAGGTTTATGCAGGAACCTAAGGTTGTTAATTGGAAGGCAGCAAAGAGGGTTTTGAGATACATTCGTGGTACAGTGGCATATGGCCTGGAATATAAACTTAATGCAGATTTTTCATTGTATGGATACACGGATGCAGGCTATGCAAGTTCGGTGGATGATAGGAAGTCTACTTTAGGCTTCATTTTCTTTTTGGGATCTAGTCCAATTTCAAGGGTGAGCAAGAAGCAAACCACTATTGCTCGCTCTTCCACAAAGGCAAAATATCACGCCGCAGGCGAAGCTATCTATGAGGCAATATGGTTACGTCACATTTTGACAAGTATGGGTGTTCCTGATACAAGTCCAACCATTTTGTTTTGTGCCAATCAAAGTGTGTTGAAGCTTGTTTGCAATCCAATCTTTCATGAGCGTACCAACCATATTGAGGTTCAGTGCCACTATATCCGTGAGCATGTTGAACAACAAAATATACAGCTCCAGTTTTGTCCGACTCAAGAGCAACGTGCAAACATGTTTACCAAATCACTTGCAACTCTAAAGTTCGAGGCTTTCCGAATTTTCATGCTTTGGTCTCTTGGGCATATGATGTAATAATGGGGGGTGTTAGATTAGTTTATTAAATCATTATAATAAAATATAACTACTTGCGTAGTTATCATGTAATTGATCGGTTGTGCCCGATCAGGTTAGTAAATAACCAACCTTTCATTGTATTTATTCTTGCCTTCCCTCATAATCAAATCACTTGATTGCTCTCTCTAATTTATCAGAGATTGCCATATATCAAATCCATGTGCCATCAAATAAATGTGCATCATCATACTCCAAAAAGCATAATTGTTCCCATCGAATAATGTTGCTCGACTTGAGGAAAACCCTTCTTGACTCACCATGTGTATTCTTAAGATCTTTCCTTCAAACAGTTAGCCTTATTTGAAGGAACCTACTTCGATACCAATTGAAGAAAACACACACACACTTATACTGAGAGGGGTGCTGAATCAATATAAGACCAGCTTTTTCAATTTATAGATTTGGCAATCATAAAGCAATAATCAAAGTATCCACACAAGCAATATCTAACAATAAAGAACAAAAGATGCACACACAATTTTACGTGGAAACCCTTACAAGAGAAAACCACAGCAAAATATTGTTTTTATAGGAAACTTCTTACAACTTTGTAGGCGCCAGCCCACAAGAGACACCAATCCCCTCCACCGAGCAACAACTCAACAAGAGACTCCAATCTCTTCAACACGAGGCTCCAACCTCCACATCTTGCAAATTAGAAGGCACCAACCTTCGAAATACAAAGTGATTATAGTGTTGTTGGATCTGCCCTAGATCCCTTCAAGGTCTTCAAAAATCTGTCCGCTTATTCATACAAATCTGCCTTGAATCTCTGCTCTCAATCCGCTACTCAGATCTGCAATATGGTCTTCAAAGTATGCTCACAGATCTACAATATTTTCACATGAATCTTCAATGATGTTCCTTCATGGGTTCGCTCCAATAAGATCAAATGAGTCTAATAAATCTGCTCAAATATTTAATAGATAATTTCTGCAATAAATTTTTCTTTCTGCTCTTTTTTGAAAAAATCAGGAAAAAATCGAGAAAAATAGGATCTAAGAAAAAACGTAAGAAATCGTAGAAAAAGAGAAAAACTATTTTTTAAAAAATTTAAGGGCATTAGCATAGCATAGAGATATAGAGAGCAAATAAAATGGAGAGTTGTAGAAACCCTAGGTTTCCCCTAATTCTGAATCTGAAAGTTTTCTGATGTTTTTCTGAAGTTTTGGGTTTTTGGACGTTTTTGCATAAAAATGAAGATGGCGATTTTGCTTGGAAATAAGAAACAAATTCAAATAAAATATTTCTACTCTGTAAACTGAGAAATCTACTGATAACAATGTTGCCAGATATTCTATTATACTTCTGAGATGATTACAATGAAGTTCTGCTAACATGCAAAGTAAAAGGCAACGATTATTTGAGAACCTGGTTTTTGAAACAGCAATAAATGATCAGCTAAAAAGGTACGGCTGCAATGAATGTTTGTTCTCTCCTCCAGTTTGATGATCCCAAAAGCCTCCAGCAATTCCAGCGCCCCAAGATGAAGAAGATTGCAAGTCAAAGAGAGGCGTTCCTTTTTATTGAAAAGTATGGCTCAAAGGCAAGTGGTACGGATCTGAATCTGACTGCAGCAAACTGTTTCAATCATTAAATGGTACGGCTGTCAACAAAGTCCAGCTTCTCCTCTTTATTTGATGATGCAAAGTATACCAGAAGCCTAGGCGCCAAAGTTAATGCAGACTACAGGCCAAAAGGAGAGGCGTTTGGTCCAGAATAAAGAACTCGCCCTTAATAGATGGTACGGCCTGCTGAAGAAGTACGGCCCTATCAGAAACCAGCAAGTACAATGTACGGCTTCTTGATAACTGTCTCCCAATCTTGAATATGATACGCCTTATCTGCAAGATGTTTTTCCGGATGAAAACCCAAGCTTAACTCTGGAGATAAATGTTCCTTGAAGTTCTATAATTTCTTCTGAGTAAAGAAATTCCTCTGTTGGCAATAAATCAGATGTTATTTCACATCCTCTGAATCGCTCCCACTGGAGATGGCTCGTTCTCCAATGTATCGAGACTGAAACCCTACAGCTTCCGTTCTCTGTCAAAGTCTTGATCAATTTTCAATTCAATAATGTCATAATGGCTCAATTTCCAAGGCAAATGCACTATAAGGCTGAAAAGTGCGATTTCCTTAAGAATAGGGTTTCATTAAAATATTCACTTTTAATTCTTTCAATTTCTCCATAGTCTCAGCTGAATATTTTAATATAATTTAAATGTCAATTTTGGCCCCTTCTGATGATGGCGCACCCCTCAAGAAGAATCACTTAAGTTATAATTTAATATTATAACTTTATATTAAAATCATTAAATAATTAATATTTAATTAATACAATTAAATATTAATATTTCTCTCGTTACTCATCCGATGACTGTTCCGTCTGAAGCTGACGAACACTGAAGTGATTCTGAACGCTGCCAATCCCATACTGCTAAAAATAGCAGGGGTCCCACGCTGACTGCCAGGAACTGCTAAAAATAGCAACTCTGCAAAAAGCCTCCGATCGAGCCCAAACGAAAGCCTACTGATCAAAACTGCCAATCTGACGCTGAGCCAAACTCCGGAATGACCCTCTATCCAAACTATCAGCCTACGAAGGTCGCATGATAGGCCAATCTTATGAACTCTGATGCTCGCCAAAAATGGGGACATGACAAGAGTTTAACACATGAAATGTAGAAAATAGGATTTTGTTGTTTATATTCATATCACTAATTACATTGCATTGCACAAAGCATACTTCATAGCGCATAAATAATTTTTTTTAAATAAAAGGGGTAAAAACTTTATTGAAAATCATAACAAAGCATTACATAGTAGCAAAGGGCCAAAGCCCCAGGAACCAACAGAAACCACTAGAAAAGCCAAGAACAAAATCACCCTTCCCCAATACCACTCCCATCCTCAGCAAGAATCCTCTCCAAATCCTGACATAACTCACGGGAATAGCGCATAAATAATAACTAGATGGTAACAGTTGATAAATTTTCAATTACAAGTTTGTACAAAGTCAACCTATAAACTAATTACAAAGTTCCAAAAAATCAAACGTAGCCAATGACTCTTGCTACTACAAATATAGCTATGCTAGAGGGCTGCAAGTCCTGATGATGAAGCTCCTGGTTTAGAGATTCTCCTAAGTCGTTCAACCTCATAATATCGAAGTTGGCCTTTAGGATCTCAAAATCCTCAAGCTCGATAAAGTCATTAAAAGACAATTTTTCTTTGCTAAGTAGACATAATAAATTACAAAACGGGAATCAATTGGTTCATATTTGTGATTTAACAATACTTGCAATTTCTAGAACCATGTCAAAGAGAACTATATGAAGAGTGTAAAAGGGAAATTATATGACAAAGGAAGCAAATGCAAAGTTCAACTTAATAGGTTTTGAATCAAATAGCTCAAGATAGAGTAATAGAAAATGCTTTTGAAACAAAATCTTAAAACTCAAAAGGCCATAAATGATATTTAAATATTCTCATTGATAACTATTTTAGAAGATTTGTAAAAGAGTAAAGGGAGTGATAAATATTCTTTCCATAACATAATAAAGACCTGTTAGTACAAAAGAAGAGAGCAAGTATTTGAGCCACAATTTTAGCTATTATTATTCAAGTAAATTTTCCTTGATTTTGCATATAAGTGGATGATGGAGTTAAAAACATTGATGGGCTTTGAGTTGAGAATTTAAGAGATTATAGGTACAAGTTTCAATGTAAAATCAAAGCATGAGGAACATTCCCTTTCAATGGGACAGTTGCTGCTGAAATCTATCTAGATCGTAAAAGAAAATAAATAAGGTTTGCTTCAAGAGGGATTAAGATAAGCCCACGAGTCTAGGGCATGCCTTCTCTCAAGGCATATATTAGTTTGTCTGATACCTATTTAACATGCATGGAATGTTACACTATATATGTCTAAAGCATTCATGGACTGCTATTGTACTCCTTGTAGGCCTTCTGAACATCCATTTATATGACAATGTAAATGGAATGTAGTTCCCGAACAAGTGCAAGGCATGATTTAAGCAATGAGTTTCACCAATTACCAAAGCATTAAGCTTGCAAAATATATAGGAAATTTAAACATAACCAAAACAATCCTTCATTATGATATAAAATACTGCTGCAGTTTATTTTTTTCAGCACAACAAGCTGATTTTTATCTTTCTGATAGGAACCATTCTGCTTCTAGTTCCACAATGTCTATATACTATTATGTATAAACTTATGCTTCCCACTTGACAATACAATTGTCACTACCCTACCCGCTTATCATTAAAACTTGATGGCAAACATCAAACTAAAGCTCCAAATTATCACAATTTGTTAGCATCTGAAAAGTAAATTTGTCCCAAGCTAACCTTGATAATCTAAACAACCACCTTGGTATTATTGTTTACAATTGAAATGTTAAAATTCTTTTGAGTAGACAAGATCACAAGAATTCAAAGAAAACAAATCTCTTTAGGTTGATATCAAGCCAATAGAGTTTCATTTCAATTTAGCATGGCTTTCCATATTTACTTTTGGCAAGTAATTTTATAAGGTTCAAATATGTTAAAAAATATGATAGAAGCCTTACTAAGTATTTATGATATTGTCTCTACTATTTTCCACTAAATTGTGTCTTTGGATTTATATACATGGAAAGCATTACTACAAGCCTATGGCAAATGACGGTAGTGTGGAATATAGAGAAAAAAGCGACACATCTTTTAACCATTCCATGTTAATGTCCTTAACATCAATTGTAGAAGCATACCGAAGAACGTGTCTCTATTTTAATGTCCTTAACATCAATTAGAAACATATGTCCATTTAAGGTTGCCTACTTGCAATTTGCCTTAGAAACCTGATGAAATCTAGCAAACTGTTAATGGTGAACCACGTTCCAATGGCCAACACTTAGTTGTGTTATAAAAATCAACGAAAAATCCAATTAAATAGCAATTCCACACGGTTATGGTCTTGCAATGGGTTGGTTGGGCAAATTTTCACGATTTTAACATGATTGTTCATGATTTTTATGCGATTTAAACCCTTGAAAATTGTTAAAAAACATGGTTGATTAAATTGGGATTTTTTGGGGAAAAATTGTTTCAATTGAATATTTTTTTTAAATCGGGATTTTTGCTATTTTTTGAGGGTTTATGCTTATATGGATTGATGATTAATTGTCCTCCAAAGTCCAAAATACCTTTATTTATACACTTTCAAGTGGATCTTCATCCAAGAGTTGCACCTTCTCGAAACAGGTCGACCAGCATGAATAATTTAATTTTATTTATTAATTTCACCTTGCCCAAATAGGGCGCACCACTCTAGGGGGGTTGGCCCCCTTTTTAAATACAAAATTAATTTATTTTAATTTTTCAAAAAATTCCTCTAAGTGAAGCGGCTCCAAGGAGGGTCATCCAAGTTATTCAAATTTACTATTGCAAAAGGAAACTCCAAGTCAGCCCTTTGACATCAATGACAATCAAATTTTCAAATGTTTGATCCCCCAATTATCTAGATTTTGAATCACTTACCTCTGGTCATTTTTATATATCCATTCCTACAAAGTCTTTCCACAACCAAGCTTTCAAATTAAACAGCTGCTTAGAGATTTAGTTAATATTTACACCATGAGACTCGCCAAAAGAAAATTAATTAGATACTTGATGTTCAACTTTCTTTTCTTCTCCCAAATTTATAATTTTGTCATTACATCAGGTCAAAAAAGTTTGTTGGCCCAAACCATTTTCACAGAATACCTCATTTATTGTATTCACTATATTTCATTTCCGACAGCATGGATGTTGTAAGTTGTAGATGCAGAAATTTGATTAAAGTAACCATGCAGCTCAATAGCTTTTTATTTAGTGTGCATCTTGAACGTTCGTGGTTGCAAACCAATTAAGCACGAGATGTTGTTCAGAAATATCTACCCTTAGGAAGTCATTTTTAACAAATCAACTTCACAAGCAAACAAGCACTTCCTTAATGAACATGAGATTTCTACACCTATAAGATAGATTTATAAGAGCTTATGGAGAAAACTGCATATATCTAAATTTTATCAGCATTTCTGATTACACTCTCTGATCCTTCATCAGACATATTGGCTCACTATTATAATGAAAGATTGCTGAGTATGACCTGAAATATCAATAAAATGACAGTTTTCTCCAGAAGCACTTTATTTTAACAGTTCTCGCATGATACTCATATTGATTAGAGATTTATGGACTTAACTGTATCAATGTACTTTATTGGGCACAAAGTACACAGCTATATAATAGCTTAATGAAGTTGTACCCAGAACTCTCAGCCAAAACACAGCACTATAAACACACCCTAAAAGACATAGAGCAGTCATTGACAGTATAGCTATGACCCCAGTATAAAGTACTCCCTTAGATAAGTTTCTTTAAAAATGTATTGCACATTCAAAGGGAACAGAGCTAATGCTCCCCATATTTCTCGAAGACCATGAAGCATAAAAACCTAAGAAGCCATTGTTCGATTCAAAATCAGGTTATAAATGTGAGTCTTCCCTTAAATCTTAAGAATCTGGGAGATCTTACCATTAAAGCCATGAACGGCTGCCTCGATGAGGTCCTTTGTGTGAACCTCGTAAATGCTTCTGTTTTTTGAGTCGTATCCGAAAACATGATCTGCCAAATATTGAATGCCGCAATCTTTCTTCAGAATCTAGGTGAATTTAAAAAATAAAAGTAAAAATCTGGATGTCCAGACATAATAATACTTACCGAATGCATAAGAATAGCCAGATATTGGAGTCCCTAGAGCATTATGAAGAGAAATTTGGTTGTCCTCCACCCTCCAATAGTTTCCTTTTATGGGCTCCTCTTTTGTCGGGGGTCGAACCCGCACTGCCACGCAAATCCTCTCCATTTTTCACTAACAAAAGAACTTCAGAAATGTATGTAAATTTTCGACGAACCTCGCATATGTATGTAAAAGCCGCTTAATTGCTTTGAATCAAAATGAATGCGGGTTTCCCGAAAATAATTCAGGAATCAATTCGTTTGCAGGAATTTATAAGAAATATTCAGAGTGAGCTGCATTTTCGTGCTTAGAAACCATTGATTAGGGTTTGAAGGATTAAAAGTATGTTGGAACCGAAGGCTTGACGGGGCACAGAATTACAGCGCAGAGGACGAAGAAGATGAAAAAGAATGGATGATGTACCTATTTCAAAATTTGAGGCACCATAAAGTGCCCGCCTTAATTTTCAAACTCAAAGTTCGTGCTATGCATTATAACTATTAAAAAACGTATAGATAAGAAAGCTATGGTCCCAAGGAGGAGCCTATATAGATTTCGTAATATTTAGGATTCTAATTAGAAATATTTTTCAAATATTTTATCTTAAATCTAAGGTTCAGGTTTCATGGATGGGGGTTTTCTAAAAATATTCAATCAGTACTGCTGAAATTTTTTAAGAATATTTGTAAGTTAGTGGTCTCATGAATTTAGTAGTGCAACTAAGCTTAAAAGTTTAAGCTTTGAAATTTAGGGAAGTTGGTGGTCTCGTGAATTTAGTAGTGCAACTAAGCTTAAAAGTTTAAGCTTTCAAATTTAGGGAAGTTGGTATTCTCATAAACTTAGTAATGCAACTAAGCTTAAAAGTTTAAGCTTTGAAATTTAGGGAAGTTGGTAGTCTCATGAATTTTAGTTTTAATTCAAAGATAAAATAAACCTCCTCCAACTCCTCACTTGAATGGTTCCAACTCCTCGCTTGAAAACCTTCGTATTTCTCTATTTGGCCCTCTAGGCCTAAAGCTTGGCAACCACTTCACCCTATAATTGTCCATGTGCCTTTTATATTCTTCGGTTAATGCTCCCAAATATATTAGCAACTGAGCATTAGGGTCCAAATTGAAAACTCTACATGCGTAGGTCTTATTTAAGTTCATTAAGAATTTTCCACTTGTGGTGTACAAATCCCTATTCATGGGGTTGTAGGCTTATTCAATTCCTCTTATCAGGTCTACATTTATGAATACAATTGGTACTACCAATCTCCCAACCCCCATTCTCCATATGTTGCATATAGGTTTGTCAGCCAAACATTTCCTAAAAGCATGTTTCAAGAGAGTGTATCCATGAATGGGATAATAGGGTCTATGCAATTCTAATTTTTATCTAGAATTTTGTTTGCTAGAATTCTTGAGCCTTGTGACATTTTGGTCCTCTTGGATGACCTAGGCAATTGAACCATAATATCATCATCCAAACCTCTCTTTACACCCCTTGATATTCTGACCATGGCTCCTTATTTTTTTAGGGTTTGAGTGTATACAAAGTAGGGCTTTAAACTTCTAAGAAGATTTCTTTAAAATTTTAGAAGTTCGCCACCTTCCCAAAGCCCTAATTTACTATTTATTTCTAGCAAACTAGAAACTTTCCTTTTTACACCAGAATGTAACAAAGAAGATGTGAATTAACATATTGTCATTTGCTTGTTGTAAACCCTAGAAATTTCACAAAAAACCCTCATTTGCCAAAAATCTACAATATTTTTTCTCTACAACCTTTTGTTTGTGCTTTGAATGGTACAAATGAATGCAATTAAGTCAATACAATAAAAAAATTGGTAGATACAAGTCAAATCCACCATTAATGTCTTTGCATGCTTGAGGGTGCAACCAATGATAGTCGTTCTCCATTTTTTTAATTTGGATCATTGATTTGATGAAGATCACAGTAGTCACGAACATTAGAAATCCTTTATGTGAATAGAAAAGATTTACTTTATTTTATATTGAAATGGAACATGTGTCAACATTTTGGGGACTCGCAGGAACAAAATGGAAACTTTATGACCTTCCTTGACAAGGCTTTCTTCTGTGAAATAATAATAATGAGCAATAAGAAGACATGTGACATGATTTTGGGAGTTCGAGGAAACAAAGACTTGTGTAAATATTATCCCATGAAGGTTTAAGCTAGTGAGAAAAGAAAACAATGCTTGCAAATAATATGATGTGGTGACAACTCAACTTAAGATCATATGAAAGATACTTTATGGGGGCTTGCAGAAAGAACTTGCTAGGGCAAAAAGCTTTTTCGAAGGTTATAACTAGCATGACTAAATTAAATGTCAACACTTGGCACTAATTAAGACTAATCTGGGAGCATTCGATAAGCTTTCCTTCGAGTAACTTAAAGACCTTTAAAAGCACGCGCATAAAGGGATAACTTAAGTTACTAGGAAAAAGGGGTCAGTAAACATGTTTTAAAAGACATCATGGGACACTCTAATAAATCGGGAACCTAAAGAGCAGGTTACAACCAAAAGGAATTGAAGAGAGAAACATATATAATTTGATTGGCAGAGAACCTATATAGGTTAGCAACAAAAAGAAACAGATGATCATTTCACAAGTTTGTGGGGAGATAATAATAAAATGAAAAGTGCTCTTCAACTAAAGGAAATGAATGAAATGATGCCATGTATAAAGTGGGACTCGGTAAGGCATAAGGGTTCAAGAGGTTCTTAAAAGCACATAAGAGTAATGAGCTTAACTGGTGTTTAAATGAATAGGGATAGCTAACAAACGAAGAAAAGGCATTGGAAGTGTAACATAAGGGACCAAGTGACCAAAGCAAATGATCAATGTAAGAATATAAAAAAAGTGTAAGGCCTTGAAAAGGACAAGGTTTTTTCACAACCCTAAAGCAAAATTTAGAGAAACCTTTATAATAAGAGGAATTTTAAAAATTTCAAAAGATATAGGTAATTCAGGGGGCTAGAAATTTGGACAAGCACCACTAGTGGCTCTAGTTGGGGACAATTATTTAGAAAAAAAAATGCAAGGGTCCATGAATCTCTAGGCAATCCAAACAAAAATGAACAAAACGATACAACTATACAAATTTTACACTAAAATACAATGTGCATGGATATACCCTATCTTATGAAAAGTAATGTTTTAGGAATTGTCCATGCACTAGCAATTCTAGAATTTCACCATCTAGATTTTACAAAAAATATGAATTTTCACCATGAAATTGTTGAATATGAAATAGGGACGTGTCCATATAGCTTCAAATTTGTCATGCTTTCCCTTGTCCTCGACTCTAGCATTCCACATCAAAATCATATCACCTATTATGAACTTTTTTTTCTGATGCCTTCTTATCAAACAAGTATTTAACTTGTAGCTACTTCTTAAGATTGGTCTTGTATGCAATTCTCTTAGACTCATCCAATTTTATAAGTTTGTTGATTATAATTGTCATAACATCATCAATATCTTCATCATACTCTTGAATGAACTTGTAAATTGGTAACAAATTATTTATTGGCATCCTTGCATATAATCCATGCACCAGTTCATAAGGAGCCATCCTTGTGGCCTTCTTTATTGTTGTTTTATTAGACAATAATGCTAATTTGAGTTTTAACTCCCATGATTTCTTGTTTTTTCCCAACTACTTTTTCTATAATCTTCATCAGACTTTTGTTGCTAGATTCAACTTGTCCATTCCCTTGTCGATGATATGGAGATGAATAGGACATATCAATTTCATAATCATAACAAAAGGTTGCAAACTCATCAGGCCTAAAACACAGAGCATTATCTGCAACCATTTTAACAGGAGTCCTAAATCTAATCATAATATTTTCCATAAAAAATCCATCACAATTCTACTAGTAGCTTTTCTAGTAGGAATGACTTCTACCCATTTGGTAAAGTAATCAGTTGTCACCAGAATCTACCTATGACAACCACTAGATTTTTCAAAAATTTCCCCAATAAAGTCTATACCCCACTGTTGAAAAGGGGCTTCTATAATCAATGTTCTTAATGGTAAGGCACCAAAATATTTTAGTTTTCCTGAAAACTTTTGACATGCTTCGTATTTTCTTACTATCTTATGTGTATCAATAAATAGAGTGGGCCACCAATAACCAAACCTAAAAATCTTATGTGCAGTTATTTTGGCCATATAATGCCCTCCACAAACTCTATTGTGCATTCCTTCAAGAATTTTAGCATGCTCTTTATTAACACATCTAGGCAACACAACATCTTTGTTTCTCCAATATAGATCATCCTAAAATATGACATACTTAATGGATTCCAATTTCAAGGTTCTTTTTTTTTATTATCATTCATATGTTCGGGACAAGACATATTCTTCAAATAGTACATAATATCTCCATACCAAGAATAAAATTACAAATTGCACTCCTTTAGAGGTGTATCCTCTTGTTTTTGATTTATCTGACTTGCATCGAGGTTAAACTCGCCCATAAGCTTAGCTAAACCTTGTCCTTTGGCAAGCTTGGTTATTTGGATGTCTATATTGAACTCTTGGATCTTTTTCACCCATCTGTATCTTCTCCCTATGGCATCTTATTGGGTGAAGATATCCTTGATTACAGCACTAGGAACATAATAAATCACCTTGGCACCTACCAAATATGGACTAAATATTTTCACAACATTAACTAAAGCGTAGGCTTGTTTTTCCATGATGTCATACTTCAATTTTTCTAATTGAAGTGACTTGCTATAAAATGCAATGGTTTGCTCATAACCTTCATGATTTTTATGCAATAACACAACAGCTATGGTATGAAAGAAAGCAAAATAAAATATTTGGAAAGGTTTTGAAAAATTAGGGGATTTTAGTACTGGTGCTTGTTTAATAGCTTCTTTAATATTATGAAAGGCTTGAATGGCTTCATCGCCCCAAATGATTAATTCTCGCTTCTTAAGCATTTTAGAAATTTCCTTAGTTATTTTTGGAAAGTTGGTGACAAACCTCCTAACAAAATTATTTTTTCCAAAGATAACTAGATTCCTTTCATAGTTTTGAGTATTCCAATTTTATCAATAGCTACAACCCTGTTAGGATTGATTTTTATCCCATCCTTTGACACAATGTGGCCTAATAATTTCCCTCTGTAACCCCAAATGCGCATTTCTTATGGTTTAGTGATATGCCATATTCAATGGCTTTGGAAAATATTTTCTCAAGATGTATAAAATGGTCTTCGGCTTTCTTGGAAAAAATAATAAGTCATCTTGATACACTACCATTGTTATATCAATTAAATAAAAAAATGCAGCATTCATAGCCCTTTGAAAAGTTTCCCCAACATTAGTCAATCCAAATGGCATCTTAACATAAACATAGGTGCCCCATGGTGTAGTAGGGAGTCTTGTATTGCTCTGATTCTTTTACCACTACTTAGTTGTATCCTAAAAACCATCCATCATGGATAGCAATTCATGACCAATTACTTTTTGTAGCGTTGCCTCCATGTTAAAGCAATGGATAGTTATCCTTTTATTAAGATATATTCAAATTCCTAAAATTAGTTCACATAACCTTATATCTCCATTCTTCTTTCTTACTAGCACCAAGTTAGAGACCCAAGTAGAATGCCTAATTGACTTTATGATTCCCCCTTATCTATGTTTCATCGGTTTGTGCTCCATTTTGTGTGCCAATGTTGGACTAATTGGTCTTTGATTTTTCTTGAAAGGCTTAGCACCGGGCTTCAAAGGAATTTTATGTTGGAACAAATCCTTTAGATATAATTTTTTGGGTCATTATAAGACCATACAAAAACATGCTTATACTTTATTAATAAAGTAATAAGCATAAGTATAATCTTGGGGTATAATTCACTGGTAGGAAAACAACAATAAATGACTAAAAAAACTAATAAAAATTGGTCATGTGACCATTAGCTTGGTCACATGACCATTAGTAGTTTATTGCCAGTCATTTATAACGCGACCAAATTCATGACTAAACCATTTTTAGTCATTTATTAGTTGTTTTGATTGATCAATTTGGTAGTATATTTAGTCATTAATTTAGTCATTTATTTAGTCATGGTAGTCATCTATTTAGTCATGATAGTCATATATTTAGTCATTGTAGTCATTTATTTGGTCATGGTATTCATTTATTTTAGTCGTGGTAGCCATTTGTTTAGTCATGGTTTAGTCATTTATTTGGGTGAATTAGTGATTCAAGTTACAAATCAAATCTAACTTAATTAATCCTCACAAATTTATGCATATAAACTTCAAGTATCATAGATATTCAATTTTTTTTATATTGGATTATCATGAAGAAAAAAAATACACTCAACAAATAGCTTGTTTGCTACGTAACCAAAGGAATTACAAACAACATACAGTTGCGTAAACAAAGATCCAAGAAACCCACCTATACTTTGTTGTACAAAGCATAGAGAACAAGACTGGAAAAACAAGGCAGCAACCGAAAACCATAAACTGCCCACTATAGAACTCAACCTCCAAGTTGTTTTAAATCTGCTATAAAAACATCCTTCAATGCAATCTTCATTGTCATGGAAGACAAATCCAAGATACAATACAAATGCTACAAAAATTGAACGGAGAAAAGACATGAAAATATATAGTAAATGTAGTTATACTATTTGTGGTGCATATATCTTCACAATGTTCAAAAACAAGCTATCCTATCGCCTCATAACCTGTTGCCTCTCTACTAGTTGGATATGCGAGATCTACTTCTACCCCTACCTCTCCTGTTGCTATGAAGGGAAGCTCGATTAAGAGCAACCCTGCCCTCCCATTCTAGCTGGATAGCCCTTGAGAAAATATTGGAAGGATTCGAATGAGAAGGATGGCATGCTCACCTCTCCAATTTGGCGAGCTGAAACCTGAAAATAAGGTTTCGACAAGGGTTTTAGAGTATGTTTATTAAAATGAAAATACGGCCAAGTTCCAATAATGAGCACATTTAGGTATTTACATTATAGCATCCTTTTACCTATTTGTTTTCTGATATTGTTATCAGGATTCAACTTGTAGTTTCAAGTCAAACTCATTGACCCATGTTTCATGAGTAGTGGTTCACAAGAACCCATCTCTCATGATAACGAATGGTCCACTTAGCACTCATTGCATCTAGGCGATGCTCACAGAGGTGAAGCACTGGACCTTCCCAGGAGGTCACCCATCCCAATTCAGTTTTCCGTCATTTTTTGCTACTTTCCCTATCACTATTAGTTTCAGCTCCTCCAAACTCTTCCTTGCTAGTATTCACCTTTCACCTCTCCAATCTAGCGAGCTACAACCTAAAAATAAGGTTTTGACAAGGGTTTTAGATTACGTTTATTAAAATGAAAATATGGCCAAGATTCGATAATGAGCACATTTAGGTTTTAACATTACTGTTTCCTTTGAAGACCATGACCAATATCCTTAAAATGAACACATTCAGGTTTCAACATTTCAGCTCCCTTACCCTATGTATTCTAGCATATAGGCTAGGTTTTAACATTACTGTTTCCTTTGAAGACCATGACCAATGTCCTTAAAATGAACACATTCAGGTTTCAACATTTCAGCTCCCTTACCCCATGTATTCCAGCATATAGGCTAGTCATCTTTCAACAGAAAAATAAAAGGAAGAAGAAAAAACACCTAGATTCAAGCATGTTAGGCACATAAAAAATGTTGATCCACAGTCCAAAGGGAAAAAAATTAAAATAAATAATAGGCCTAGCATAACCACTTCACTCTCATTTTGATTTCCTTTGCTGCCACTTCTTATTCCTCACTTGCTCAAAATTCCCAACATTTAGGGCAGTGACTTGTTAAGGCGTATCAACGGCTATCTTATACATCTATATCACTGTAAAGCGATTAAACAAATCTCTTTTGTTCATTATCTTCTCGCCGCTTTTGGAACCTGCTCCTCCAAAATCTCCCTCGCTAGTATTGACCTTTCACTTCTCCAATTTTGGCGAGTTATAGTGTGAAAATAAGGTTTTTGACGAGGGTTTTACAGTATGTTTATTAAAATGAAATTAGGGTGGTGTTTTTTTGCCACTAAAAAGGATTCAAAATGTAATCCAAAATAAATAATCTGAAGTTCATAAATCTCAATCTCCCGCCTATTATATTATTAAATATAATATAATATTATATAATATAGATATTATATTATATTATTATATAGTATTATATAATATATATATAATAATATAATATTATATAATATATATTCTATTATAATATATTATATTGTATGTCATATTATATTGTATTGTAATATAATATATTATTATTATATTATATTATAATACAACCCACTCCCTCAGTTGAAAATATATTTTTTAATTATCCACTTTAATATCATATTGTCTAATTTTTATTTGTGTGACTAATTATTTAGTTTTATTTTTTACTCGACAATCAAATTAGTCATTTGTTTAGGCATTTATAGTTGTGTTGCAAAAAATGAGTAGAATTTAGTCATCTTTAGTTGTTGTGACTAAAAATTTTAGTCACGTAGTCATTTATTTGTCAAATTCTACTAGTGATTTCTTTTTAATGTAGACTTTCTTAGGAAAAGATTTTGTACTCAGATTTATTTCTTCCATCTCTCTCATGGACATGGTTTGACTTAGCAACATACCTATCTAAATTATCAAAAACTCTTTCCAAGGCTACCAACCCCTTTGGGATTTTGTTAGTTCTTTACTAAATAATTTCATTCCTAAACAAAGTTTCTTTTCCATCCACAATTTCTACAAGATTTTGAAAATTTATTTCCTAATTATGGTATTCCTCAACACAATGCAAAAATTTTAACAAATCATGATCATCACTGGATATTTTCTAGTTACATTCATTGTCAGGTATTGATGGCATGTTCAAGATTTGAATGGCAGATATACCAACAAAAGTTATATCATTATGGCATACTGCAATATTGGCTAAGAAGTCATCCATTGCATTTTTTATCTTTCTATCCAATCTATAGAAAAATCATCAAACATATCTATAGTATCCCATACTACAAACCTGTATTACTTTAGTCTTTTATTCTTTTAAATTTGGCTCTTGGGATACTACTAATTTTGAATCTCCCAAGATTCTAAGCTTCTTAATACCATGGTTGATTGTCATATTGAGTTCTAGAAAAAGTGCTTCATATTTTGCTACATTATTTGTGCATTCAAATTTAAGTCAAAGTGAGTACTTGAAGGACTTACCATTTGGTGATATCAAAATAACCCTAGCTCCTACTCATTTTGAACAAGCTCCATCAAAGAGAATCAACCATAAGCTATCCTTTTGTGTAGGTTCTTGAATATATTCAACCAGTGGTTCCCTTTTTTCTTTCTTAGGTTGACAAGAGTCAACCCTAAAATTTTCAATGTCAATATCAATAAAGTAGATCTCCTCATCACATTCAATATCTTGAACCAAGTTTGGAGATCTTCTTTCCCTATTTAGTTTTACACTTTTTCCATTTTATGGGAATCATGGCATATGATAAATCCAACTACATGCTTCCACCTATTGTTGCGACCTATTTTCTTGATAATAACATCCTATATTGAGTTGGAATGTCAACTACTGTGACATTCATCTTGAAATCCTTTTTTGGGAATGCAACAAGTTTGAACTCCTATTCTTTTATAATCCCAATCACTAGAACCTCCCTTGAATCCATTGCAAAGCATTTTCCATATGGTTTGCTAACTTTTAATCCTAACTAATTTATTATAGTTAGAGGCATAACATTTGTGGAGGCTCCTAAATCAATCATGCATTTGTTTATCAATGTATCATTTATCAATAAAGAAACATAAAATGGATCAACCTGAGATGGGAATCTGGTCACAAGATTTCTCCCAAATACACCTTAGGCACCTCTGTACACATATCTTCCATCTCTATCTTATGTATTTTCTTTTTTTCCTTTTCCAATTGAAAAATTACCTTGTTTTCAATGGGACTTTTAGATGCACTAGTAATCAAAGCCAATGATTTATCTTTATGCTCTTTTATCCTCATCATTTCCAATAATGGGATATAAATCTTAATTTGTGACAGAACTTGTGTCATATCAACTACAGTATAAATAAGTACACTAGAAGACAAACTACTAGACAAAATAGGATTACTAACCTTTTATTCTTTGTCTTGAAGATCTTCTTTTTTAGTAGTCTTCATGTTGACCTTGTCTCCTATATTATTTTTTTTAGTATTTGGATTTGATGAGTGGAGATACAACTTGATTAGTAGATGATTCATGACCTTGAGCAATAGCAGCAGTATTCAAGGCTCTAATATCTTCATCTGATGGTCTTCTTAATTTGGTATCAAAACCATACATAGAATGATCATGTTCCTCAGTTTCATCATCAGAAAAAACTTGTCGGTGATATTTATTTTTCATGTGTCTCAAATCATCACTATCAAGCTCTACTCCTTCTTATGAAGAATAATAATCCCTGTTCTCATAATATAAGTTTTCTTAAAATATATTTATGTAAATTGATTTTCTTCATAATGGACACCATTACAATCATCACATGGTATTGCAAGATCCTCAAAAGATTGAGCTACCATGCATTGTGAAGGTGAATGAGGTGATTGGCATACCAAGCACCATAAATTACCCTCAATCATATTTTCACCTAGCCTTTTGAGATAATCTGGTGTTTCCCTATTTGGTGCACCCCTTTGATTATGTTGTATAGGTTTTTCATTATGCCAAGTAGTATTATAAGTTTGACTTGATAATGTTGGCATTTGATCTTGTTTTTGGTAATTTTGCCTATCCTGAGGTAAACCTTTTTCATTTTTTTCTACCTTGTAATTGATATCTTTGGGAGTATTCATTACTTTGTCTAACTTGTCTTCAAAAGTGAACCATTTATTTTGATATTCTTTTATATTTTGCAATATCTTGACATCATCTCTTTTATTCACCTTTCTTGATGCTTTTTTGTATTCTCAATATGAGTTGTAATTTTAAAAGCATCCCTTAATGACTAGGGATTCTTATCCTACAATTCACACCCCATCTTTAGGTCATATGCATTACAATATAGAACCAAACACATAGATTCATTAGGTCTCATGTATGGGGGAATTTTATTAAAAACCCTAGTGAACCTAGCATTTGAAATCAGATATTGATTCATTGTAACCCTTGTTGATGATGGTAAATTCATTTATGACAACTATGGGATCATTTTTGTCCCTATACTATTCTCTTAAAACTGTCTTGAATTTCTCCCATGAGCCTATGCTTGCATAAAGTTCTATACCAATCTCTAGCTTCACCAGTTAAAGATTACATGAACAACTTCATCACCATATCTTCATCTTCTACTTTAAAGACATCCATTAAATTTAAAAAAGATTTGAGGTGATATTTTCCAGTCACGAAATTATTTCCAAAAAATCTTGCAAATCTTGACCTTACTTTATTAGAAATTGGTTAGGGTATCAAGGGATCCCAAAAAAATCCAATTGTCTATATCTTTCTAGTTGTAAAGGTCTTCTACCTTGAATATTTCTCATCATTGGTTTTGGTTGAGCATTTTGATCAATAAGCACATTTTTTTGCATGTATAGATTTTGTTGCATAGGGACATGCTGGGATGGCACATGAAAATGTTGTGGAAAAACATTTTGAAATTTAAAGGAACATTTTTTTGAAAACTTGTGTTTGGTAGAACATTGTGTTGCATATGAGGATTAAGGGCACCCATTTGGTTATATCCTTGATTATTTGGTATATAATTTCCTGTACAAGGGTTTTGCCATATGTGTTGTTGTTAAGGTACTCCTCCCATGCCACTACCTTGTTGTTGAATATTATGTAATAACTAAGGGCTTGGAGTAGGATTTACTAAAGGATTTTTTAAGACACTAGAACCCAGATGCATTGAATCTATACGGGAAGACATTGGGGCCATATTATGTTGTAAAACAAAAGGTTTAAAACCTCTTAGTGGGACATTTCCTACAATATTTGAATGAGGCATAGTTTGTGATGCAACATTGGAATGAAAAATTAATGGGACTGTATTGGTCATAGTAGGGTTACTCCAAGTATTAACACAAAAATTAAGAAGAGGAAAATTCAAAGGATTGCTAGCTCCAATAGGTTTTTTTAGTGTTGATGTTAAAGCACCAAAAATTATAAGAAGCTTTCATACTTTCTATTATTTTTCTCATGTCATCTCTAATGTTTATTTCTTCTAGTTTTTTAACTCAAAGTGAAGATCATTCACTTATTTTAGAAATTATTCTTCAGTCTGAAGCATATTTCCAAATATTGAGGCTTGTGAGATAACTTGGGAAGTATTAATGGCTACAAACCAAGACATACCATATGTAGAAGGATTCTCATGAGAAAGATGGGTCTATTCTTGGACTGCAAGATTGGCATAAACTTTTTCTGATGAAAATTTCACTATAGGTATATTAGTATCAATTGTATGATTTGTGACACCATGCTTAAGATCATACTCCTTTTGGTCTTGTTCAATTTCTCTTTCAAGTTTTTCTTGATAAGCTTGTTGTTTTGGTCCTAACCAAAGTGTCTTATTCTTTAAAATTTTCATAGTTAACTATGGGATTCCAGGACTTACATATCTAATTGGTGAACCAATAGAACTATCATCACTACTTGCACAATGAAAGCGACTTCCAAGGTTAGGATTTGACTTACTAATATCCTTAGATTTTCATGTTTACTTTTTTACTTTGGAGCTCAATCTTGAACTTCTTTGAAGGATTATCTCTAGATAAAGACCTTCTTCCTTCCATTTTGCAAGCAAATTTTGAAATAATTCTTGCCTAATTGTCTTGGAGATACCAAAGTCACCACCCAAATAAATGGGAATATTTTTAAATCTTTCACAATTATTTTGAATGGATTTCAAAACTTTGATGAGATTTCTATAGATGTTTTTCAACATAAGACTTAAATTAAAATTTCCTAACTCAAATTTTCCAACTCTAGAGCATTGGATAGAATGAGTAAATAAAAATTTCGCAAGTCTAGAATAACCAGGGTATGTATTATAAACTCAATTTTGACTATTCCCCAACAAAGTTGCCATTTTTCTTAAAGGATGAAGTGAATCTTTTTTCCCGCTCCCCCTGGTTTGAATTATCTACATGCATCGTAGACTTAGTGTTGGGGGTACCCCAAGGTCCCCCCTGTCCCCTTCTAACTAGATTCTTGCCACAACACATGCAGTACCATCCTCGAGGGTGTCCAATGTGCTATCTGTTGTTGGTGATCCTGTGATTCCTGGCATGCCTGCTATTGAAGTGCATGTGATTCCTTTAACCTTGATGTCTAAATGATGGAAAGATGTGTTGACCAACACGAGCCAAACTTCTAAGTGTCCCTTTCTCGGCCTTGGTGAGGAAATATTCGTTTCAAGCACTGATTTTTCTATCCTTGAAGCTATTAGCAACAAGATTATTTCTTCCATGGAGAAAGAGATGATCGGTAAGTTCTTCTCCTTCTTGCCCTCTATGGATATGGTTCGGAGATGGGTTTCGATGAAATGGCGTTTGAAGGGTAGCATGAGTGTATATTCCATGGATGGTGGACTATTCCTTTTTAAGTTCACAACTGAGGAGGATTTGATCTCGATGCTTTCATCAGGTTCGTGGGTCTATGGAAAGCATGGGTTGTCGTTGTGTCACTAGAAATCAGATTTTGACCCTACTGTAGATCTCAACAAGTCGGTTCCTATTTGGATGTGTCTCCCTAGTCTTCCCTTGGAATACCAGGACGACTCAGTCTTTAAGAGAATTGGTGATTCTTTAGGCCAGTTCATCACCTCATATTCTATCACCAGATCCATGTCCAAGTTAGTTTTTGCTCCCCCCGTCATCTGTTGGTGCCTATGGAAAGAAATGAACAATTGGATCTTCAAAGACATTGAAAGGAGCCCCAAGGAAGTTTTTGGTATTAGGTCAAGACTAATTTCTGAAAGTATCTCATTGTACAAATGGAAACCTCTGGATAAATCCCTTGCTAATTAGGAGATTAAAATGTTAAATTCCTAGAACTTTAAACTTGGGACCAACTCCTTTGATAATTCCAAGTCCACTGTTAGGAAAAAAATAGTTTGGAAACCTCTAGATTTGAATTGGTTTAAACTAAATTTTGATGGTGCAGCCAAGGGGAACCCTGGTTTGGCTAGCATTGGGGATGTCATTAGGGACTGTAAGAGCAACTTGGTTGTTGGGTTTGCTGGAGGAGTTGGTATTCATTCTTCTACGATGACTGAGTCATGGGTGTTGCTCAAGGGCATTGAGATTGTTGTCACTTTGGGTATAAAAAATCTACATATTGAAGGGGACTCAAAGTCTGTGATAGACTCAATTAATCATGGTTGGTTTCTTAGCTAGAACATTAGGGATATCCTACTCGACATAAATTTGTTAGTCTCAAAATTCGATAGAAAATACTTGACTCACACCTACAGGGAAGGCAACCAAGTGGCCGATAGTCTGGCCAACTTGGGTTCTGCTTGGAGTTTGTGCAAGTGTTGGAAGAGGCTTGAGGCACTACCAACTACTATACAAGGATTTATCCTTGTGGAACAAAGGAATATACCACTCAATGATGGTTAGAAAAGCCTTTCTTTTTGGGTACAGGTGGGTCCACTTGACAGGTCCTTGGATGATGTGAACTTGGCTGGGTGAGGTGGCAAGTTTAAAGTGAGGTGTCGCATGGCTTTTTTACTTCATTACTGCATATGGCGGGGTCCTTGACTTTTACGAGTAGTCTTTTCAAATGTACTACACATCCCATCAAATCTCCTAGAATGTGTGTAAAATGATGTTCATCACTAGTTTGTTTAATAATTCCAATTTAAGATATCTTATGATTTGCATAAGATATTTTGAGATGTACTTAAAAATTTATAATCTCCCACCTACGACTAGTGGCCTAGGAAAATGTGTAACTTCAAAAAGTCCTTTGGCATAACATATACTATTTATCTAGATTTAATTTTCATTTGCCTTAACCTATGGTCCTTATGTGATAATTATAGCCCTGCCAAGCTGACATCATTGGGAATGACTGCCAAAGCGTGTAAAGGTCAAATTGCATTTATTATGCCTTACTATCCCATATGGCAAAGAAATGATAGTTTCAAAAAGGGTAAACTCACCAGCAGGAAATCATTTTTTTGGCTAACTTTGTTTCTTTGTGCTTGGTTCTATATGTTGTGGGTCGCGATGGGAGGAGATAAAGTGAGGACCGAGTTAGATAATTGTGAGGAATATCATAGGGACCCATTTCTTGGCGCATCTATAAATAAGGTGGTTTGGTGTTGCTTTTAGAGAATATTGTGGGCCACGATGAGAGGTTGTTGGCCTAGTTTGTTGGTTTGTGGAAGGATAGGCGGGTCACCATGGGTGTCGTCACCTCATTTGAGGTGGATGAGGAGGTTATTGGAAATGCAACAGGCCTCTCCTGTGAAGGCAAGAACTACAAAAACCACACCAAAATGCAAGACTTGGAGAGTCTTAATGCCTTCTTCAAGGATGATGAGAAGCCAGTTAAAAAGCAGTCTGGATTTGATCATGAAGCGCTGCCAAAACCTTGGGACAAGGTGTGTCTTTCTATTATGAAATATGTTACTTTAGAAGGTAGATACAAAGTGTATTAATTTTACCATTTTCCACTGTTAAACCACCTTCGACACAAGATGACACTCAAATTTATGTTCTTTTTGCTCACTTCCCTAGAAAATTCAGTCAAAGACTCCCTTCAGGCTACTGCTCTCAACTTGGGTATTATGCCCACCTTACCATTGCATCAAGGCCTAATTTTTAGGCTCTATAAATTTCATCTAGCCTTGTGCCCACCCAAACCTATCTCTGCTATGCATGTTGAGGAACTGTAACCCCCTGATGTTTCCTCTGATAATCCTTCCCTTGATGCTTCGAAGGGTTCTAAAAGGAAAAACCCCCATACCTGAAATTGAGCCCAATGTGAAACCTAAGCCTAAACCCCCATCTAAAAAGAAGAAAAGTACGGTCAGGTTGGCCCAGTATAAAGTGGTAGCTGGGTTATGTGAGCTAAAAAATAAACCCATCAAGAAGGACATCAGACCCACTACTAAGAAGAAGGGGAAAAGAGTCTTTGGGCTTGGTGAACTTGTTGACTATTGAAAGCGAAGGGAAAAGTGTCGAGGAAAAAGACTCTCAAGGCAACACCATGGTGGTTGTGAGATTTAAGGTGGGGACGGAACAAACTAGTGTGAGGAGGTCCCACAGACTAGTGAAGAAAAAAAAAGGTTCCTTGGTGGATGAGATTTCTAGTGATTCAGAGCAGACGGGCGACATAATTGTTGGCAAAAAAGACACTATGGAGGAGATGGAAGAAGGGTTTGTGTAGGGCCCTAGTAATTTCTATGACATGAATCATATGCTTAAGGATGACTCCACTCACTCCTTTGATTCCAGAGCTGGCAGGGAAGAGGAGACCCAGAGTAAGAAGGGCATGAATGAGGACCTCGGTGTGTTGCAAGAACAAGTTACTAATCTAGAACGAAAATTCAATTTTCTGGCCCGGTTCACTATTAAAATGATATACAAATCTGCTATCACTCTGTCTAATGTCATCAAGGAGGAAGAAGATAAGAATACTATAGGGGAAGGTCCTAACTGGATTCGGGACGATGTTTTAAACCTCCTAGTTCAGAAATGGGAAAGTGTCAACAATTAGTGTTCAGGTCTGGGTGGTGCTAGTGTTCTACTGTTATTGTGTTATGTCTATGTCCTATTTCTATTGTTTTTGGTTATAAATTTTTTTGATGTTTTTTTGAACTTGCTTCCTTTCTGGCCCTAAGGGATCTCCATGTAAAGGGTACAACACCTTGTAAATGTTGCTTATATAATCAAAAACAAAGTTGTCAATTTATTGGTGTTTCCAAATAATTGCCCAAGTTTCTCTAAGAATTAGCCAAATCCTATATTTGAGAACCCTAGATCAATTGCCAACAAACATGATACATATTTACAATTGTTCTCATCTACACTTTAGGCTCTGCAAAACCAAGGTGGGTTTCCCTTTACATAACACCATTTTCAAGTTATAACAATGTGTCTAATGATGTTAAGAAAGATAACAACTTTCACAAAGATAATTTTGGATGATGAAATTCATTGGATAAACCTTCTTTACTATGTACTTCTATGGTGTGAAATGAGCATAACAAAACAAATAAAAGTAAAAGATAAATTTTCAAATTTTATGTTAATTTTGCCTAGGTTTTGATAATGTGAACTAATTAGATTGGTGTATTATCCATTATAGTATTGAATGAAATAAATTCTCTTGATAAAAAACTAAAACTTAATTATATGGTATTTCACAATATTATTTCCTTACAATAAGAAAACCGACTAATGGACAACGTCATTAATCTTCTTTAAAATCTTTATCATAACCATAATATCTTCAATCATTCAACTAAAAGAAAATTTAATCTATTACTTGAATAGAAGCCATAAATTAAACATCTATTCCAACAAATGTGCAATGATAACCTTGATGATTTTTTATTATTAATATTCAAAAGATATTTCTTTACAATAAGGAGACATCAACAATGTGACTTGTATTCATATGAACAACAAAATTGAATTATCTGTTGTTATCACAAATAAAATTTACAACATTCTCCTTCTAGAACTTCAAAATACCTGATTGTACAAGACTAATTCTTTACAAAGACTTTCTAAAAACCCAAGGACTTGAATGCTATAATAAGAATCAAAATTCATTTTTATGGAAGTAAGGGAGTAGCAAGATAAAAGCCTTATTTCACCCCTAATAATACAAAAAGACAAAACTAGGTGGTGCCACCTTCAAATAAGATAAAATATATTTAAAACTTGAGGAAGAAACCATTGTAATAGATGTTAAAGCCTATTGAGAGAATTTATAACTCTAAATAGATTTGATTCAATCAAAAATAAATTTTGGAGTTGACAAAATAAATTTGATATTCTCATTCTAACTTGTTGATCTTTCATTTATGTTGAATACTAATAATCGATTGAAAAGCAACTCAAATCTCTGCAGTGCTTATCTCATTATTCACCCCCCACTTTGATGACAAGTTATCATTTGAGTGGGATAAATTGATTCACTCTGACCATGTGATCCATATAATTATCACCCATTAGTACCTGTACCATGTCAAAGAAACCAACCATGTTGTATTCAAGTTTGGAGAGCATGTCAATGTTGAGGTTTAATTGCTCGACACTCATCTCACAATATTTTTAATTTTTTGCAAAAATAGGAGGGAGAATATTAGAATTTTTTTATTTCCACTCCTTGTAATATTTTATCTTTCCCTCTTTATCCAATATGGGAGGCATATGAAACTCCTCAAAACCCTAAAAAACATCCAACTCCCTCCTTATGAGTGCTTGGAATTTATTATGGTGGTAGATGATATCAATTAAATAATACACCCTAGAAAGAATATCAAATATAAAATTATGATAAAAATTAGAGTGGTTGGAAATAATCTTCAATAATGCTACTTTTGGGGCCTAATTGACCTGAAAAATTTCAACCTAAATCTTTCCTTGGCATAGTTAGTGAATGCATCTTTCATGATTTTGTAGTTATTCTAGACCTTATCAACACGACTCAAAATGCTTGATATCTTGTGGACCAACATGTTGTCAACTAGGTATGAAATATTCTTGGCTCCTCCTTATTTAGCCATTCTTATTTCCTTTTTGCTTTGTTTGAGATTTTCTCTTAAGTTCTTAACCTCAAGGGTTAAGAGAACCTTCTCTTCTAACTCTTTATCTTCAATTGCAACACGTGGAGGTGGAAGCAATCTGGCAACCATATTCAGTTGTTCTTACAACTTCAAATTCATGGCATTAACCTTTTCCAAGTCTGCCTCTAGCTTCTTAACTATTGCTTTTATGAATAATGCAGTATTTATTATGAGGGTGGTTGCTTGGAGGGCACTTGTATCCCCTAATCTCTTGAATATCAAATTGGCAATAAGTTCATTTGCATCATTAATTACTCAAGATTTATTGGTCTCTAGTAAAATTTACCATATTATAGAGTCCTTTCTAATACCTAATAAACTTGGTGGCAATCACTCGATTCATGGAAATGGCTGAACAATCCACTTGACATTGAAAAGAATTTCATTAGATTATCAACCTGGGCTAGTAGGATTGTGATTGCATTGGCACTGTATGTGCTTTCAAAGACTTTTGGTTACCTAAATTGTCCTAATGAAGGTATCATGCTTGCTAGAAAATCATAAAAATGCATAACAATGAAAGAAGTAAAGCTGGTTCTTTGGCTACGGATACCTACAACATAGTCTGTGACTAAACTTCTGTTAACAAATAAAATGTTGAAATTAGTTGGAAACTATGAACTGAACCTATTCTACACTTCAGAGTAATACAAGTTAATGAATGCAATCATGAATATAAATAACAATTATGGATAACTTGGTATGAGGTTCTACCTTAATTGATTATGCAATTATGAAGTAACTATTTAACAGAAATAAAGAAACTGTGAATATAATGAAAGGCAGTACCTGAGTGGCCCTTGCTTAGGTGGTTGTCTCCACTTAAACTAAAACAAATCTAAATCCTCATATTCAACTTATTCATATCAACTCAAGATCATTCATTGCACATTCCAAAATATGACATAAAATCTTGCTCAAAGATTATATTCAGAAAAACCATAATTGAACAATCAACATGTTTGTGTAATAACAACTGAAAACTGAAAAGCGTTTGATAAATAAATCCACAACCAAAGATTAATCAACTCTCTATCTAAAGAATCAACCATCGACTATATACATGCACGAGGGAGTTTATTCACAACACAACTCTAAACTGAAATCATTAGTCATAACTCTCCTAGATATCATAGTGTAATTAAGATTTAGCTATCCTAACTGCAACTGAAAAGAAATAAGAATTCAAATAGGATTAGAACTCTATAGTAACATAATTGAAACGTGGAACATATGATTAGTTACTCCAAAATCTTATTGATTACAGGGTTCTCCTTCTTCAATGCCTTTTCTTGTTGTTACAATGATGCACGATTTTCTTCATCAGGTGTCTCCGTGTTGTAGTCATTGCGTTCAGTGTATTCAAGAGCATCCCCTATTTTGCTATCCAAGAACTTCTTCGGTTGCGGTTACATTCAATAGTTGTTGCAGGCTACAGTGTCTTCTTAGGCTATAAGGGTTATTTCATAAAACACATACACAATACTAACTACCATAATTAAACACGTGTATCAATTATAATTCATACATATTCACATACAAATCAAGCAATACCATCATATCATAATTGTATTTCCATATACTTTAACCAAGTTCAAGGTCTACATAATAGACATAAAAGACCGTATACTATAGGAATAATTATCTTAGGACGGTCTTATAAGAAGCATAAAGATAACAAAAATCTAGCTAATAAATGGGCTCATCACATATTGTCAAGGTTTCGTGCTTTGGACCAAATCCAAACCAAAAATATAGAGCATCAACTTGCTCTTCTGATTGTAGCACAGGGTCACTTCCTTCTTGTATTTAGATAGTATCAAATGCAATTGTAGATGATATATCCCACCTTGGTAGGAGAAAACATCCACCAATCCTCGTTAATTGCCTACCCCTTTGAAATGTCATGGCAATTATTTATTTATCTACCTCTTTCTAAAATTAGGCAACGAGTTCCTTCTTGCCGTCTTTAGTGAGTTGTTGTACTTTTATGTAATGTCCCCATTTTTAGCACTTCACTTTTCTATGATTGGTAGCCTATTCCCAGTGTGTTGTCGGCAAGTCAGTGGCAGAATTAGGGTTTCTAGCTATTTGATGGGTTCTCTCGAAGATTCAGGGTTCTGCTTGTTGGAGTTTGGATGTTTGGATTCTGGATTCCTTCTGGGTTTTCAGAGAGCTTCGCAGAAGTATGAGTTGCAACTACTTCAGGCAACCTTTCTTAATTTACTATTTTTAGTAAGTTATGACGGCTACATCTCAGAGTTTGGGATTTTGGATTGCGGACTCTTTCTGGGTTTTCAGAAAGCTTCACAATGGTGTCGCATGCATTGCATTCTGAGCAACTTCTTGAATTTACTATTTTTAGTAAATTCTATTTTTAGCAGTGGTCTAGTCAACAACAGCTCAGCAGGCTCCCTCTTCAATCAGTTCAGTTGGTTTGATCAATTTTGGCCTTGGGGCGCATTCTAGAGAGATAAGTTCATTTATTTAAATAATGTTATGTTAATGTTATATTTTAATGTTGACTTCCCCCTTGGCCTAGCTACATCACTTCAAGTTGTTCTTAAAAGGTGTTCTTCAAGGGTGGACGCTTCATTGAAGGAAATTTATCATTGTTCAAAGGTCTATTTCATGCTTGAGTTGGACGCCAACCTTTGGAGAGAAGTTAATTTTAAATTAAAAGAAAATTGCCTTTATGAAAAAGGACGCCATCTTAAAGGGAGACTTGGTCAAGTCAAAACCCTAAAAGCATCTTGGGAAATGGGGCACACCTTCTGGAAGCTTCTAAAGATGCCTTCTCAAAATTATAAAAGGAAGCCTTGGGTCCTCATTTCAGCATCTGATATCTTGAGTATTGTTATGCTGCCGAAATGGTTGTTGGATTGCTTCGAGGAATGAATGCCACCTAGCTTGGCTCAACTTTGTGCTTGTGAGATAGCACCTAGTGGAGAGGTTTACTTACTTTTGAGTGATTTTGTAGTGAGTTTGCATTATAGTTGGATTTGCTTATATAGTGTTGTTTCTTGCATATTAGTAATCTTCTGGAGTTGCTGATTATATTGGATGTAAGTGAGTTTCAATTGCAGATTTGAAAATAAAATTATTCTTCTTCTGGGTATTAACCCAATGTGATTCTTTGGTAAGAGCGCCCCTATTTGCCAAATCTTAGATTTTTTGATGAAGCTTTGGAATTATTAGAAGGAAATCGCCCCTCTTGCAGGGTCGTACCATTTCATGTTCTTGGGACTTGTGCACAAAAAAAAGATTCAAGGTTTGGGTGAAGTTTTGTGGTCCAAGCTTGGTCGCTTCCTTCATAAGGGTGCTATGCATTTGATTTCAAATCAATAGAGTTAGTAATGAGTGAGATAAGTACATTCTAGTGAGTCTAAGGGGTGCTGGTTTGATATATTAAGTTGTTGGTCTGTTATATCAGACTTGAGAAAATTGCATATTAGTGAAGGACGGGTGTTAGGAATTCATATTTGACTTAGCGGATGACATCTTTACTATTGCAGCAACTTGTAGAGCTTTAATCCTTGATCTTGCAGGCATTCTACTTCTCATTGTAAGCTAAACAGTAGTACTATCAGCGTTTCTCTCAATTTTGCTTATCATGTTTGTAATTGCCCACTGAATAAGTGGAAGAGGTTGGCTTGCTGCCTATTTACTTTGATTTGCATTGTAATATCGTACATCTCCGCCCTATGGTAGCTCCATTCCCACTCCGGGTTTGAAAGCACATTCTGGGTGTTGAGTTTACTTTCAGCATTTGTAGTGGTAGAGATCCTCTGACCATATGCTCGTCCATCTTGGACACATTCTTGGTTAGAGTTACTTCTAGTTGCAGTTCTGATTAATGTACTTACGATCCTCTTGCCATATGACAGCCTCTCTCTTGTTGAGATTAAGTGCGCATTCTTGGCAAAGAGTTATATTGTAACTGCTGGTTTGATTTATCTAACCCTAACAGGTGTGTTGCATTTTTGATTGTAATTTGAAAATTAAAAAAATTGGTTCGGGATATTTCATTTTAGTGTCTTATGCAACTCTTTATCCTTATTTTTAAGGATGGAATACTTGAAGTATTTGGTGGTGATGAATTTGTCATCTTTCATGAATTAAAAGCAATCTAGGGCTCTTACATAATCAACCACCTACTCTCCAGTCTCAAAATTGATGAGTAGTTTGTCATCTAAAGGTCTTTCCACAAAAATATTGAAGGTGGCCTCATAATTTGTCTTGTTTTTGGCTTCTCTAGTAGATCTTCATCACCTATAGGATAATCCACAAGAGATTTCACTCTAGGGGCTATCTATTGTAAAGGGGTGATTTTTTGTGGACTTTGTGGGATTTCCTTTTGAGAAGATGAGCCAAAAACATCTACTTGTGGGATAGATACAATCATAATAAAATTGTTGGAATTATCCAACATTATCATGATCCTAATGATAGGATCCTCAGTCTCTGAGTATGCACCCTTATAGGAGGGATTTTCTTGTCTTCTCTTAGTTTTTATAATTTGGATCCCCACCCATTGCTCTCTTCTCCTTGTGGATTCTACCTCCATAGAGAAATTTCTGATCAAATCTTTGGTTTTATCATGCTCATGCAAAATTGTTGCTAATTTTAAACTACTCCTAGATCTTGGATAAAGTGCTCAAGATCACATCTTCTAACCTTGTCTACATTCATCATGTATGGGAGAAATTTATTTAACAACTCTAATTCTTTCCCAACTGTAACCTAAAAATCCTAACATACAATTGTAGAATGGAGGATGGAATGTTTCTTATATTTCCTAAAATGAGTTTTGTTAGACTCATTTAATTGCCATATAATCTAAAAAAAAAAAAATTATATCTAGAATTATCTTGGGCAACACATGTGGTGTGACAGGGGAACCATAAACTATAATCAACATTACATCTGAGTAAAAGAACCAATCACTCTAGTTGTGCTTGATTCCTACCTCTAGGAGAAGATCCTTAGGTCTTAGGAATCTTCTTACTTCCTCTAAGAGCCTCCCATCCATAGGTTGACTAAAATTACTCGTGACCTCTGACAAAATACTCTTCAAAGACTAGATAATTTGATTTATCATAGTATTTATCCCATATGCAGGTCCACTCTTACATTGGTAGTAACATTTTATGTGCATCCTGAGCTCTTATCTACATGTGGTGAGACCAGATATTCTTCCCATGGAATAAAATGATACGACATAGCAGAGAGTACCATTTAAAATGGACCACATTATTTTCCTTCTTAATAGAGCTCAAGGCTCTACAAATTTCCTCTGCTATGTAACCTACATATTCATAGGGTTTGTTGACATCCCTAATTTGGATATCTACAACTAATACCATTAAATTTATTGGCATTTAGGGCTTACAACCTATACCCAATATGCGACAAAGGGAAAAATATACTTTTATGAAGTAATACTCAAACATATCATAGTTGAATGGTTCCAACTCCCCACTTGAAAACCTTCTTATTTATCTATTTATCCCTTTGGGCCTAAAGCTTGGCAACCACTTCACCTTGTAATTGTCCCTGTGCCTTTGATATTCTTTGGTTAATTCTCCCAAATCTATGGGAAACTGAGCATTAGGGTCCAAATTGAAAACTCTACATACATACATCTTATGTAAGTTCATTAAATACTTTCCACTTATGGTGTAGAAATCCCTCTTCTCGAGGTTGTAGGCTTGTGCAATTCCTATGATCAAGTCTACATTTATGAATACATTTCATACTAGTAGTTCCCCAACCCCTAATATTCATATGTTGTTGTCATATGGTAAACTTAAATGATCAATTAACAATGAAATTGAACTAAATTCAAGTAAGATATTGATAAATTAGAGCCATACTCAATGAAATTCGATAAATAACAACACCAAAAATACACAATTAAACACAATTCAAAGTAATTGAACATGATTAATGATGCAAACCTCCTAATACCATTGTGGATTTGAATCAAACTTGTAGTGTAGTGATAAGGAGTGCTCAAATTTTCCTAATCCATTGTGCAAAAGCTTGATTTGAATATGATTGATTCACAACTGCTCTCAAAATGCTCAAGAATTCGAGAGAGTAAGAGTGCTATGAAGATTGTGAATGAAATTCATGTTAAAAGGGCTGGTATTTATAGATTTTAGGAATTATGATCAATAGTGAGGGTTGAAAATGGTAATTAGGGGATGGAATTTAATTAAGGATGTGAGTGTGGATCAATGGATGGGTCAAGGATCAATAATCTATGAAGGTGTGGATCAAGGATTTAATCAAGGGTCCATAATCTATGAGAGGCTCAACAATATCCCTTAATTCATGGAATTAAGTTGGAGATATTATTCAAGTTGGAAGGAAGGATTTGAATTTGAAAAGGGAATATTCCAAGAGAATATTCTTTATTCAAGTTGGAGGATTGGAGGAATAATTAGTTAAATAAACAATTTAAGAAAATTATTTAATTTTGCAAGTTGGAAGAATTAGGAGTCTTAATTAAATTATTTAATCAAGTGGAATCATTAACATTTAATCAAATAATTTGACATTATTTAATCAAAAGTGGAGAAAATGATTAATTATGGAAAATTAATCAAATAACCTTAATTATTTAATTAATAGGAGAATAAAGTGAATTTAACTAAATAATTGGACATTATTTAATTAAATTGACAAAACAGGTGATTTATGTGATAATGAGAGAAATGGTGTTAATAAGAAAAATCAGGATGTGTGATATACTTAGGACATTTTTAGGTGTCTACCTTTGCATATGGGTATGTGAGCCAAATATTTCTTGAAAGCATGTTTGAAAAGAGTGTATCCATGAATTGGGATAATAGGATCTCTACAATTCTCGTTTTTATCCAAATTTTGATTTGCCAAAATTCTTGAGCCTTGTGAAATTCTTGTCCTCTTGGATGATCCAAGAAACTAAACCATAATATCATCATCCAAACCTATCTTTACACCCCTTGATATTGTATCAATGAATCATTGTTTTTAGGGTTTCAATGTATAGAAAGCAGGGCTTAAAATTTTAAACTTCTGAGAAGATTTCTTTAAAATTTTAGACAATTCACCACCTTCCCAAAGCCCTGCTTTACTATCTATTTCTAGCAAACCAAAAAAAATTATTTTTACACCAAAATTTATCAAAGAAGATGTGAATTAACTTCCTACTTTTTTCTTGTTGTAAACCCTATAAATGACACAAAAAACCCTTGTTCGCCCGAAAATTTGCAACAATTTTGCTTTGCAACCTTTGCTCTGTGTTGAGTGATACAAATGAATGCAATTAAGCCAATACAATAAAAAATTCAGTTACAGATACACATCAAGTCCACCATTAATATCTTTGCATGCTTGAGGGTGTGACCAGTGGTAGTCATTCTCCATTTTTGAATTTGGATCGTCGATTTGATGAAGATCAACAATAGTCATAGATATTTGAAATATTTTCCACAAAGAGAAAATATTTGTTTTCTTTTGTACTAAAATGGGACATGTATCAACATTTTGGGTACTCATGAGAATAAAATGGAAACTTTACTAGCTTCCCCAACAAGGCTTTCTTCCACAAAATAATAATAATGGGCAGTGAGAAGACACATGGCATGATCTCAAAAGTTTAGGGAAACAAAGACATAACTAAATATTATCCCATGAAGGTTTAATATAGCATGGAAAGAAAACAACACTTGTGGATAATATGACATGGAAACAACTCATCTTAGGATCATATGAAAGATACTTTTTGGGGGATCGCAAAAAGAACTTGGTAGGGCTAAAAGATTTTGTGAAGGTTATAACTAGCACAACTAAATTAATTTTTGACGGTTGGTATTGAATAGGACTAGTGTGGGACCATCTAACGAGCCTGCCTTCAGGTAACTTAAAGACCTTTAAAAGCATGTGCATAAAGGGACAACTTAAATTACTAGGAAAAAGGGGTTGATAAACATGTTTTAAAAGACATCACAAGACACTCTAATAATTTGGGAACCTAAAGAGTAAGTTACCAACCAAAAGGAACTAAAGAGAGCAACATATATGATTTGATAGGAGGAGAATCCATACAATTCAGCAACAAAAGGAAATTGTTGGTCATTTCGCAAGTTTGCGAGGAGACAATAATAAAACGCAAAGTGCTCATGAACTAAAGGAAATGAGCAAAATTACAATATGTTTAAAGTGGGACCCGACAAGCACAAGGGTTCAAGTGATACTTAAAAGCATATAAGAGTAATGGGATTAACCAGTGTGTAAGTGAATAGGGCCAGTTAACGAACAAAAGTGGAGGCCTTGGAAGTGTAACTTAAGGGACAAAGCGACCAAGGAAAATAGTCAACATAAGAATATAAAAAGTGTAAGGGCTTAGTAAGGACTTAGGGTTTTTTCACAACCCTCAAGTAATTTTTATAGAAACCTTCTGCAGATAAGTGGAATTTTGAATTTTTTTAAAAAGAGATAATTAAGGGAGCTAAAATTTTGGACAAGCACCACCAAGGTGTATGAATTACATGTGTTAAACATTCTTGGGGTAGCTTTGTATGTTGTATGTAGTATTGGATCAATATTTATTATGGGTTGCACATTGGGAAAAAAATAATATTGAGAGAACCTAGTAGCAAAGAGGGAAAATTAGCACAAAAAGTAAATGAGGGGGACATGGTTTTGTAAGTTCATGGTATTAGACACATGATTTATGTTATACCACTTGGTGGTTTTGTGCAAGATTATTTCTATAAAGATGAGAACATGAGCAGTTGTTGAGGTTGGATAAGTTCGCTATCATAACCTTTTGATTATTGGCTAAAGTTGGATTAAGCATCTCTTGTACGATGCATATGTGAGGAGAGGAAGCATAGATTGGGATGTGGTTACATGATTATTGTTTGTTCACATACACTGTAAGTGGGGAACTTGATGTTTAAAAAGCCTTGTATGGAGCCTCTATACATGTAATCTTTATTCATGAGATAATACATTGAGTGTGAGAGCTTTTGGAGGTTGGGGTTTTCCATCACAATGGTTTTCCCAAGGTAAATCTAGTGTCATATTGATGGTATATTTCTCTATTTTTGTATTACAAACTTTGAATACTTATTTGCATGTTTTTCTCTAATGAGGTTATGGTGGAAATAGTTTATTACATGGTTTTAAACTTCCTTTCATTTGGTATCCAATCATGGTTGTTAGGTTGTGGGTGAAGATCTCCCTAATATTTTTAACCCTCAGAAGGAGTAGAATTTTGTACATAGTTGAATATATGGCTTGTAGGAAAAGAATGAAGGGATTTTCAAGGTCACACATGTGTTTGTAGACTTGGATTGTTCTAGATTTAGGGTGTGAAATATTTGGCGAGTGAGTTTTCTATTTTGGCTCTTTTTGTGAAGGTTTCAAGAGGGAAATTTTTGTTGGAGACCTCATAAACAAAAATAAACCTCACCATTGATTCCAAAAGGCCTAGAACCTACACTTTCATATAAAATATTGCATAGTTTTTAGGAAAAAATTGAGCCATTTTTGGGGCATGGAGAAAATTGTAGGTTAGAAAAATATGTACAAATTTGTATAGTTTGTACAAATCATATGGTCATACACTCTACATCAGCCATATACAATTATTTAGGTACCATTAGTTTTCAAACTATTCATTTAGTTTCCTACATATCTACTATGTCACTTTTGGCATATCGTTAATAAAAGTTTAAATAATTATTGGTTTGTAGTATAAAGAATTAAAGGTGATGGTTTGAATTTAGGGAGAAGCCCTTGGTCACATGTAAGAGATAGCCCTTGGTCATAACTGGGTTGCGAGGGGTTGATCTTGAGGGCCATCATCAATAATGGCACAATCAAAGGACTACAAACCTAACACCACCCAACCACTAGGACTATTCTGAAATGCACTTAAAGAGGCTAGTTTTTTTAGAGTTATAATTTTTTCCCATGGATTTAGATTAGTCAATCAAGACCTTTTTGAGTACTACATTGTGGTATCAATGTTTTTTTTTTAATTTTTTGTTGTTTTAGACAAAAAAGCTAGTTGGAAGTTGCTTTAACTTTCCTTACTTTGATAGGTCATTTCTTGTGGCTACAATATTTGAATTTTTACTTCTTATAAGAAACAAGGAGCATTTTTGAGAAATTCATGGTGGATTATGTAGTGTCCCTCCGGTTTACATCTTGTTAATGTCATATTGGTGTTTTGGCTTCACCGTTTCCTCATGTATTCTACGATGATTATTTTCATGACTTTGAATGGTATGTATGAACCACCGCATGTTTGAGATGATGTTCCTCAACATGTTGGTTGTTCGAAATTTTTATATTTATATGCTTGGATATATCAACTTGCTTCAATTCAGTGTTATGCATTATTTATGTGGTGGTTAAATGTGGCATCGATCATTGATATTTGAGAAATGATTTATATGATAGATGTATGTATGTTATTTATGTTTTATGCTATTGGACCTCGTTGGGTGATTATGATGTGCTTCAGCTATATATACATTGAGAAAGTACCCTTGACATGCGTTGAATGATTACAGGTAGATGGTTATTTCTCCACCTAGCTACATAGGTTTGAGTTATTCCCCAACAATGGTTAATTCACAGATGTCACATTGGGCCCCTCCTTATCTTTTCCCAATCATACTCAAATAGAGCACTGTATGTGTCATGTTTGGCCCTATATGAACTTGGATCTAAGTTAGGACTTATTCCAAAATCCCTGTGTTGTGAAATGTTAGTGCATGCTTGATTTAAATAATTTCCTAATTTCATGGTTTTTCGTAAAATATTCAATAAGTTGCATATTGCATGATTTAATCATATTTTAATCATGGAATTGTGTTAAGGTAAAAATTTAAATGATAGTTAAATTACCTTTTTCAATCATAAATGAAATATTACGAATTTAAATGATTTCTATAGTGATATCAAAATATTTTATGTATTTTGGGAAAATGCAATAAAATAAAATATGACTAAATTAATTTTGGAAAAAACCTTGGGATGGGAATGTGTATTTGTGTTCAATTTAATCGTAAGGATTTAAAGGAATTCAAAAGATTGAATGTGAATGATTTATTTATATTGGGAAATTAGATTTTTTTTTTTAAAAGTGAAATTTGAAAATTAAGATAGAAAATTTAGAAAAGAGAAAATTGAAAAAAGGGTTCAAAAAAGGAAAAGAGTGGGTTATTTTTTATTATTCATCTTTGTGAAGAAAAATGCTCCAAAAACCTCTTTTTGGAAAATTTGAAATGGGGTGAAATTGGGTGGATTTGCAAGGGAATGGATTGGGAATTGGATGGATTAGGATAGGAAATGGATATTGCTTGCATGTGTGTGATCATGCCTTCTCCAAATTTGTAAGGTCTCATGTGTTTTATGTGCACTTGGATTTGAGGTAATCTTCTTCTCCACTCCATTGTTTGAACTCTTCCTTGTTTCGGATGTCATGCTCACCCTTAAGGGAGCATAGGACTTTCGTTATAGATTAAAATTTGAAGTTTCAGAGTAGGATTTAAATTTATTTCAAATTTTGTAAAAATCCCAAATAGAGCCAGACTAAGGATGATTGAGTGAGATAAGTTGCTCAAGGAGTGTAATACTTGTAAGATCAAGTAACCTCATCTATATGAGAGGATACTTAGTTCCACTCTGAGCCCCACGTGAGTGTCTGTGATGACATTCCCTCTCTTGCTCTCTAATATCTAACCCTAGTGTAGTTGAGTAGAAAATGAAGGATGGTGTTCCCTTCCATGTGCATGTATTGTTTTAACTTTGGTGAGTTTTACCAAGGATGATATTTGTATGGAATTGGTGAGTTGACCCAATGCAGGTTGTGATATGACTTTGGTGAGGTTGCCCAATGTGGTTTATGCTATCCCATATGTGATTGTACCATGTGATTACGTGTATTGGACTCATCTTGAGTTTTTGGTTAAGTGTTTTGATATGATGTATATGTTGATTATATATTTCATGTGTGGCATGTGTGTAAGCCCTCTCCCCATGTGTTTTGTGTGAGTGTTGTGATTATGGCCCATTTGACCATCTCTTAGCATGGTGGGAGTGAATCCTTTCAATTTCACAAGATTGGGTGACATGACAACCATTATGGGGACCAAAGGATCAAGGATCGGGCTTGGTTATGGTATCATGTTGTGATAAGTTTATTTTGTGCTAATATTACTTCATTCAAATGTAAAATTTGATTGGAAAAGATGTTTGAGTCCTAATTGATGTAAATTATAACCTTTGGATTTTGTAGTGAGTGTAATGGCTTGTTTATGTGTCTCGATGTTGGTGTCGAGCATAATTTATTTATGAATTTATATACCATGATGTAAAATGGCTAAAAAAAACTTAGGAAAATTTCATTTGATTCTTAAAATGAATTTAAGAGTCATACAATTTCATAGTCGGGTGGCCTGGTTTTGTATCTAGGTAGCCCTATTTTTCCCAAAATTAACTTAGGTTGATCAAAATTTTGATAAGTCTAGTTGGGTTTCCTCATAGTATGATGAGGTGGCTTGGTATTGAGGGGCAACCTAGTTTAATAGGTTAGAAAGCTTTGATTTTTTCCTAAGTGTGTTAGGATGACCTAATACTATGCTTGGGCAGCCTCGTCCCCATAAAAAAAAAGAATGTAACACCTCCTAACCATCGATAGATAGAGGTTTTCTAAGCCTTATTCCATTAACAAATAATTTTATGCCTTGTATTTTTTTCGTTCTAATCATTTTGGTCGTCATAACCCTTAAAAACCTAGTCAAGTTTCCTTGTTTCAGGACTTGATCTTTCTTCATTGTTTTGAGGCCTCATATGGGAAAACCATGTAAACAAAAGTTGTTCCTCATGGTCCCAAGGGTCTAGTGGTATTGTTTTCATGTCCCTTTGGGCTTTATTTAAGAACTTGTGGTTTCTCTTTTCTTATTTTATGTGCCTTCTTCTGAAGTTGCTCGATTTTCATACCTAGGGTTAGGGAGATTGTGCACCTGGTCTTGTGAAGTCTTGGGAAGGTTGTAATCCTTTGTGGTTGGCCTTTTTGGAATCCTCCACAATCCTCATAGTTAGTGACATTTTGTGTATTAGTTCTTCCTCTTTTGTGTTATTGCATTGAGACAAGAAGCCTTGGGAAGCGTGAGGTTGTCTAGGAGTGACTTGTCGTCATTCCTATTTATGGTGGGTTGTACCTCTTGGTTAGGCAACCTCTTATGGAGGTTTTCCTCTATGTTTATAATAGTTTAGTGTGCTTGGGTGCGGATTGGAGGTTGATGATTCCCTCATCCTATCTCAATGTGTTTCTATGAGAGAAAGCCATCGTGGTTAGGTATTCAATCGTCATATAGGTGTTGTCCTCTCTCTCTTGTATGTTAATCATGGTGGATTTATTCCATGATTGGTTAGTCTTCCACTGTTGCCACATTGCTCATGTAATGGTGAAGTGACTTGTTGTCTTTGGAATTATGTCATTGTGACACTTGTGTGCACATTGTTGTGTAAGTACGATATGTCATTGTTGCATTATTGATGATGTTGTTGTTGTTTCAAAAAAAAGTTGTTTCATCAAGTTTTGTTTTGAGCTTGTCAGCTCAGGGCATCAAATTAGGTTTAGAAATATTGATATATAATTTATTCACTTATATTTATTTTTTAGTTGTTAGTTGGTTCCTTTAACTATGATTTTGTAGCATACTAAATCTAACAGTGATTTGGTGTTTGAATCATGGAAACTTTCATGTTTATCTCTGATTATTCTTATTTTACATGGTTATTTATGTTGAATTTGTATATCATATTTTGAGATCTATGAGTTGTGCAATTTTTTAATTTGTGTATACTTATAGGATACATAAATAAATCGAATGTGGGTCATCTATACCTATAGATATATTTCAATGTGTGCATATATTCTTTCTAGATGGCTTGATTTTATCACTTGTTTCATTGGTTTGATTGCCATTGTGAGGTAGAGAGATGGTGTTACCTAATAAAATTGTGTTGTGGGACCTATACTTATTAACTATATAGTGTAGATGTGTGAGATTTAATGTACGATTAGTTCAAGTATATTGTTGGCGGTGGTTATGGTGTCATGAAGGTTCCTTGACCCTTGGGAATTAAAAAAAGCATTATTGTTATAAGGATATATTGTTGGTGGTGTTGGAGTGATTCTTGTTTTAGGTGGTGGTGTATCTTCTTCGTTTTAAGATTGTGGTTTTGCTTTTCCCTTTGAGAACTCATAATATTATAATTGAGTTCTTTGATTGTGTGGGGACACAAATAATCTTTAGTTAGAAGATGGTTATCATGATGTCATGGGTATTTAGTGGGAGCTTTTCATACTGATGTTTGGATTGTGGGTTATCTTCTTAGTTTAGAGACTTTGGTTTTACTTTAACCTTTAGGATCTCTTGACATTGTAGTTGAGTTCCTTAATAATCAATTGATGCAAGTAAATTATTGGTGGTGTTGGAGTGATTCTTATTGTAGGTGGTGGTGTATCTTCTTGGTTTTAAGATCGTGGTTTTTTTTTCCATTTGGGATCTCCTTATATGATAGTTGATTATTTTGATTATGTGGGAGCCACAAATAATATTTAGTTAGAAGATGGTTATCATGATGGCATGGGTAGCTTTCTTACATGATTTAGTGGGATATTTTGATAGTGACACTTTGGTGGTGGTTTATTTTCTTGTTTTAGATATTGTGGTTTTTATTTGACCTTTAGGATCTCTCAATATTACATTTGAGTTATTTAATTGTGTGGGGGCTAAAGATAATATTTAGTTAGAAGATTTTTATCATGATGTCATGTGTGGCTTGATATAATAGTTCAATGGGAGATTTAGAAATGATGTGGGTTCATTATTTGGTGATGGATGGTCTTTTGTAGTGGTTTTTGGTGTCATGGAGAAACTATTGGACCATGTTCTTGTATGTGTGAGAGTTCTTTTACATATTGAGTTCTATTGATAGGAAATGATTATCTTTGTATGATTTTGAGTTGTTGATTTCACAATACCATTGAGGAATCTTTGAGTCTTTGGTTGAGGTGTCAATTGTGTTTTTTTGATTTGACAGATGATCCTTGTTTATAAGATGGAGTTAGTGTGCCATGGTGTACTCTTGATTACTAGTTAGAGTGTTATCACGATACAAATGCTATTGGGAGCAAATATGTTCATTTTGGACATTTGATATTTTGAGGAGATGTAGATCATGACAAAGTGAGCTTATAATTCTTGAGATTGGAGCTTTAGAGATGATTTGGGACAATTTAATTGATGAGTTGTGTGATCTTTTTTCTTTTTAACTTTTGGTTATTGTAGTATCAAGTATTGGAGTTTATTTGGGACGATATGATTGATTGTACACGTATTTTAGATTTGGATGAGGCTAGGATATCTCTTTTTCTTGGAGATCATGCGTTGATATAGTTACTCTTTGATGAAGTTTGAACAGGAAGATCGAGGAGCCTACACTTGGGTTGGACATTAGTTCAACATGAACTTGTTGAAATTATTCTCAAAGAGAGTCATTAAGGATTGGTGTGTCTTGTTGGAGCAATCCCATACCCCACTCTTGGTACTACTAGAGCAAGGAATCATATGATAGGTATTGTCCACCTTGTTTTTCAAATGTATTTTTTGTGTGCTTTATTTTCTCATGGGAATGACTCTTGATTTATGGTTGGTTCTAGAGTGCTTATTTGAGGATTATGTAGCATAAGTTGTTTTTTATTTATCTTCTCATGGGATTGAGTCTACAACTATGGATGCTAGTTTTGTAGATCTTATTTGAGGAGTGTAGAGGATTGTTTTGGGCTTATTCCCTTGTTTTAGGAATGGATTATTTTAGTTGACCTTTTTTTAGTTTGAAAGGCTTATATATTGGTTGACCTACAGTTGGATGTTGATGATGCTTTTCTATTTAACTTTTTACGAAGGATATCATTTTTGTCACAACTTGAGCAATTGGAGGTGTTTGTAGAAGGGTATGCTACATGTTTTGATTTATATTTCTCTCTCCTAGTCTTACATGTGTATTCCTATATGTTTGTGTTCATGTGCCTTGGTACTCCATGATATTTATAATATTGGTTTAACCTTTTGTATGAGTGCTATTGGTGGATATTTGGATATCTTGAACACTTCTAGATTTGGTATTGACCATGAACTGGGAGTTCTAGGTCATATATGTGTTATTTTTTGGATGTTCTCATCATATTGCAATGTTGAAGGTCTTGAGGTTCCTTATTTTATGTTTATGTGTATACAACTTTGATGAATTTTTTATGTAGGATTTTATATACGCATGGACTTATGACTGTGGATTGGTTTGGATAGATTAATGGCATAAGGTTGACTTGTTATGAATAATATAATTTGGTTTTGACGTATGTGTTATTTGGATGTGTAAGAAAGTAGTTGTGGTTGCTCTAAGGATAGTCTTAGTGAAGGAGATTGCCCCCCAACATGGGCAAGTAAAGTAGTGGGATGTTTTGATGACGATGTTACTCGCAACAATAGGGTGAATAAATTCTTCACAGACAAACTGCGAAGAGCCTATCCTTCTTCAAAGACTTAACCAAAGACAACCTAGGGGGTTCGTATGATAGGATAAAGGTTGGCTTAGTTCAATCCCAAGTCTTTGGTAGTTAGGTTTTCATAGTACTAGGTTCACTTCAGGGTATGATGTGATATTGCTATTAATCTCAAAGGGAATATGGTTGTTTGAAATCATATGTATTAGACACTTAAATTTTAGTTATATCATAAAATAATATCATGAAATCGAAATATTTGAAATAATATTTATTGAATATCAAAAATTTTGCTATCACTTAAGTAGATTTAGCTTTAAGCATTCAACAATTTCATAGAAAACGAAAGATTTTTAATAAATTTCCATTCATTCATCTATTTTTTGAAACATTTTCCAGAATTTAAACATCTATTCTAAAATAAAGCATAAAAATAATAAAAATTAAAAGTTTTCCTTTTTATTCTCCACGCATGCCCCAAATAATTAACCAAATCAAAGCAAACTACTTTATACTTCACCAGATTGCTTCATAGCTACATATAAAATGGTGCAAGCTTTTTAAGAGAGGGTTTTTTGTTTGGACACTGAGTAGGTTCCGTATGCACCCTTAAACGACGCAACACACAGTCTTGTTCGACTGAACAAACAAAACACACTACAAAGATTCATGAGATAGGTAGCTATCAAATTGGCTCTGATATTGATTAATATCTACATGCATACAATTTTTTAGACCAGAATGATTCGAAAAAGAGGAAAAAGAACAAAACTTAGAGAAGTTTTTGCTCTTCCGACATCCACAAATTTTGAACTGAACTTAAAAAATGCATAGATAGGATAAGACAAATACATGAGAGGAATTCCAAGGAAAAATCACATCAACACACGTGGAATGCAGTGACCAGTAAGAGAATTGCAACCGAAGTCAACGAAGGTCAACCTTAATCGCATGTTGAAGCGCTCTAGGCTTTTATCCTTTTATTATTAGGGTTCCTTATTGGAACCAAACAAATCCGCTTAAACAAAATGTAAGAACTTCCCATATATTCAGAATGATCAGGTGGAATTTCCATTCCTACATTCAGGTTCATCCTCGGTTTAAACATTCCATGAATGATCAACCCCCATAATGGATACACTTCTTTGTCGCATGCTTGAACTCTAGTGTCCCGATTTCCCGGTATCTGGTGTATCTTCGCAATGAACTCTATTCTAGCATGAGCTTTTAAAGTGTATTATTGAACCTAACAACACCATCGGATCTGTCTGCAAATTTAATTTGCCTGACCTTCCATACCCGAACTCTGCATCTCCTGCAATCATAAATTCCACTCATTAAATCCCTTTAAAAAAATATTTATAAACATCTCATGTAAATAAAACCATCATTCAATTGTTATCACATAAATTTCTCATAAATAACATGCTTTCTAGCATATTACAAATTCTTGCATGATTATCTTTTATATACCAGTTACTGGACTATCAAATTCATTAGATAACCTTAAGATTTTAAAACTTCAATTTACATCGCTACCTGGTACTCAGTATTCAACTTTACCTATGAACTTTCCCTGGGCTTCAGTTTTACTAGAATTTCCATCTTATTGGACTTCAACTATCAAACCAAAACATTTTGCTCACATTTTCATTACCTTTTTCCCTTTTCAAACATTCCTAGTTCTTCGTATCCGGTACCCGGAACACTACATTACAAAGTACTCTTTGATTAAAGATTTCTCTTTGCTCTTCACTTCAGGTGATCTTTCGACTAGCTAGCTCCTGCCATAAGAGTTAGTTTTTCTTTTTTTCTTTGGGTCCCCAAGTCTTACAATCTTGGGGTGTGTTGTGTGACCACACAACATGATGGTCCTAAATGGCTAGAAACACCTATGTGTGTACATAAGACACTGGAAAGGCATATGCTCCTAATAGTGATGCATGAATACACAATAATATAAATAAAGTTATTGGTCACTCATGGAAATTAAGATATCAATGCATGGTTCATAACATGTAGTTGAGAGCACGTGAAAGTGTAGTGTTCCCAATGTAACTTTGAAAATATGGTTAGGTCATACAAGTAAACTATTTGGTAGGGAATGCATGATTCCTCATGCCCTCAATATGGTAGAATGACTCTTAGTATGTGGTTAAATCTTGAAAGCATAATAACCCATTAGCATTATAAATTGCATCGTTAAATGTGACACAAAACAAAACAAATGTGTGGTAGAACCACTCTTTGGATTGGAATGAGAAGCTTTGTGTAACAATAAACCAATCTAAAAATAATTGATTGTTATTTAAAAAAAATTGCATAATGTTATCTAAGGTGATTTAAACATAGTGAATAAAAATAAAGGTGGATCAAGTTTTAGATTCACGTAAGGTAAAATCATAACACATTTTCAACTCAAAGAAAAAGGTTTGTATTCTTTTTTACTAAATTAAATTCCTAAAACAACTACCACACTTACATTATTTGGCTAAATTTAGACACTAAGCAATACAAGTACACATATAGATTCAATAATCTTAAACAATGGATAGGGATTAGTAAATTAGAAGAGTGGAATAACATACAGAGCTACCAAACCCACTCTAGTACAAAATTACAATACAAATCCTACAATTAACAATAAAAGCACTTTAATTTATGTCATCAAGACATACGAAGAATGATGTGATAAAAACACAATAATTACATTCAAATATATGACTATCATTATTTAATGCTTTTACAATAGCCATGAAATCACAATAACACATAAGAAAAAAACATTTCAACAATAATTTAAGTAAACAATAGGCCCACTAAACTATATTGGATGAATAATATAGAATTCTCAATCAACAAAGTTCCTATAACACTCATTTATAAGAATTGAAATGAATTTGCATGATTAAATGAACTAACTACAACTTATACCCTAATAATAACATGCTTGCATGTAATACACACTTCATTAAAAAATATAATCCATGAATAATGAATATGAACTTAAGAACTATTTAGTTAGGTTCCCAATAAAGATTACTACAACCTATGAATAGAATTTATAGAAGGATACAAATCTCTCAACCCTTGCATGATAAGAGGTGTATAAATATAAATCTAAAAATAAAGACTCCTAAAATAGCATATTTACTTGAAAATAGTGATGACTAAAAATGTTGCAAGTTTTGGATAACCTTTTAATAGGTGACATTGGATGATGCTTCTAATGAAGCTTCTTCGTTCAAAACATGATATTTTCTTCCAATGAAATCTTGAAAACTTAGCAATATGATGCTTTGAATCTAAATTTTGTTTCATCTATATTGATCCTTACACCAAATTACAACTCAAATTACAAGCCCCTAGATATTCTAAAAGCCTATCTTACATCTTGCACCATTATAAACCCCATCAATTATGAGAAATTATCATATAAAAATCTACCACTTATTAAATCTAATGGTTCTTTTCAACCAAAAAAGACTACCTTTATAAAAAAATTACATGGATACTCACCTGACCCTACTGCAAATCTAGACTCCTACCATTCAATTTGAATAAATATTATTATTAATTTCTTGCACCTTGTTATGAAATCCACCAAAAAGAAATGTATAATGCACAACTTAGAAAACATTATGAATGACCATCTCTCTTGAAAGATGTAAATCATTGTAGGTATGATAGCTTGTGGAAAAATTATGTTGTATAATGAGCTTGATGTTGCTCTTGTAATAAAATATTTATGTAAATTATTGTTTACTATTGTTGTTATTTTTGAAAAACTACTAAACCTTGTTGTTTTTTGCTATTTAGAGTGATTTTTTTTTTCAAAACAATGTAGCTCATCACACATATTTATGTATAAATTTTATTCTATCCTTGGCAACTTTATTGGCTATTTTATAAATTGATATTACTGTGTGAGGTAAAATGTGCAAAGGAATAACAAAATCACACAAGCAATGAAACTTATTACATTAGAGAATTGAATCATAAACTAATCTAATTGAAAACAAAGAAAATTCCCTAAAATCATTCCATTGTTTCCTATCTTCAGGGATTCATTAAATCATATTGGCTCTCAGATTTGTGTATGGACTATGACTGTTAGAATGGCAACTTGAGGAACGAAATGCTGTAAAATGCAAGAATCTAATTCCTACATGATTTGATGAGCTATATGATAATGCTACGAGGCTATGATATTAACTGCTACTGTGATAAAATGAAGATTATGATATGATGCAAATTTTGTGATGAAAGCTAAAGAGACTAAGATGCAATTACCAAACTAAGCCATGATTCTAAACTTGATATGATTCTACAATTCTAAATACTAAATGCTAAATTGCTCTAAATGCTCTATGCTTATGCTCTAAATGCTCTCATAGAATTTTTGCATAGTAAGTTTGCTCAAGATGGGATATGAAATGCTAGAGAATGATGTCGTATTTATAGGATTTCCAAGGCATATTGTGATGTGGTAGCAACCGACGGTCAAGATTTTAGCTGGAGAGATGAACGGTGGAGAAGGAAGAAGTTAGAGGGAATCATGGAGGATGTTCCCTTTAAAAGAGCACTTTGCCAAGTGTTTAGAAGAATCAATGAAATGGAGGAGAAAGTGTCCAAATTTGTTTCAAATTTGTTGAGGATAATTCCAATTTAAATATTGAAGATATTTAAATTCATGAGACACTTGATGATGTGGCAAGAGGGAAAATTTGGAGACATGTAACTAAATTCAAATTGGGAATTTAAATTTAGTGAGAATATATATTAATCAAATAAAACAAACTATTGAAATTTGTTTATTTAATTAAAATTAGAGGAATATGAATTAAGATGGAAGAATTAGAAAGTATGAACTATATAAATAAATTTAGAATTTATTTATAAGTAGACAAATTAAAAGGGTTCATTAATTAAATAACTTGTATTTAATTAATTATCTTGACCAATTTTACATGTATACATTTTTCCCCTCTTTGAAGTGATGTGTTTACACATTGCTTCAAAGAAAAAATTGTTGTTGATGGTGACAATTTTTTTTTTGATGCCCCATACGCTAATTTTTTGAGCGATTATGGATATATGCCCCATCGGGAGATAAATTGATGAATTTTTGAATTTTTAGGATTTTTTGAAAATTTGGATGATTTAATGATGATTTTCAAATTTATGTTGTTGAGTCGATTTATCTCCCGAAAAATGATGTTTAACCCGCCAGGTGATGAATTGATTAATTAAGGCCCTTTCGAAAAATAAAATAAATCATCCCCATTAAAAATCCAACTTAATTAATCTTTAAAAGGTTAAAAGATGTGATTAGAAGTTCATTTGTGCATTTTGGATTTTGAAAACTTAGAGTGATTGAGCAACCTAGTGCAAATTGACCAAGATGGTGATTATAATCCAGACCCATCGATTTGACCGCATGCGATGTCACAACTGCCCGATAGCGTATGGACCTATGGTACGAACCCTAAAAAACCTCCTCGTGATTTCTGAATCACATTTTTCCTGCATTTTTTCATGCTCTAAATTCTGCTTTCACATTTTAGCGCATTCGGTCGCCGATGTAGCGCATCGGGAGACTATTATAGTGCATCTGGTAGATTAGCGCATCAGGTCAGGTTTTAGCGCATCAAGCAAAGTAGCACATAGGTGATATTCTATAGTGCATAGAGTCAATTTTATAGCACATTTGGTAAAGTAGCGCATTTAGGGCATGATTTAGCACATCCATTTACTTTTCTAGCGCATAGATTAGTTTTGTGTATTGATGAAATGAATTAGTGTATTGATGAGATTTGATGGCGCATTCGGTAATTTGGCACATTTAAGCCCTATTATGGTGCATCCATGAAATTTTATAGTGCATCGATGTTTTTAGCACATAGAAAGACTATTTTAGCGCAACTAGACCAGAATGATGGATTTTATATTAGACTCCTTGATTTGATGATTTTTTATCACGTTAGCTTTTGATTTGATGATGTCTGATGATGTTGATTGATTAGATGATGATTGATCTCATGATAGGTGAGATTCAATGATAAGATGATGATAATTGACCTCATGATAGGTGAGGATCAATGATAGATGCTCATGAGATGTAATCAAAATCTCATCAAAGTTGATTAGGTTGATAGGTTGATTTATGTTTACTGATTGATTTGTTGATTTGTGATATGTTACGATGATAGGAGCCTTCGTCAGTCCTACAGATTCAGGAGCACTTCCCAAGGACTTGGGATTTGATTCCACATTTAGATCAGACTAATCTAAATGTGATTGGACGATGTGGATTGACCTCTTTACTAGACATGCCCCAACATAGGATTAATAGGGGACTTCTGACCACTTTAGTAGAGAGGTGGTACAACGACCACAACACCTTTCATTTGCCTACTAGTGAGATGACAGTGACACCAGAGGACATGTACCAACATTTAAGGATTCCAGTGGTTGGGGAGTTGGTTATTTATGATTCAACTGAGTAGCGTGGGACTGATGCATTGAAGAGAGTGTTTGAGGATGACCAGATATGTGACTATGAGATCCCATGGTGAGAGATGGTCGATGCCTGCGCGACATTGCCATGTGTGCTTGCTAGGTTTATTGGAGGATTCTTATGTCCTGATCGTAGGTCGAAGGGAATTTCAGTTGGATGGGGTCAGATTTTGGAGAGCATGATCACATAGGGTAGCAGATATGCTTGGGGCTCTTGCATGCTTGCGCATTTGTACCACAATCTACATCAGGTTGTTTATCTCATAGGTTCCAGTTTTTCAGTTGGGGTCACATTGTTATAGATATGGGCATGGGAGCATATACCTATCACTCGTCTAGTGGCAGAGAGACATTGGCCAGCTGTGAGACCATATGTGCACGGATACACAGGCTCAGTTGTCTAGCATAAGTTGGGTAAACTAGAGTACTGGAGGAGGGTATTAGATGATCTAGAGACAACTGTATGGAGGCCATACCTTGACTGCGATCAGTGGCCAAAGGATGATACTGAGATGTCGTATGCATGCTCATCTAGATACCTGATTGGGAGGACTTAGTTCGTGATTGAGAGGTTCCTTCTCAAGAGAGTGTTATGAAAATATGGCAGGGTACAGAGCATGCCCCAGGGGATGGATCTTTATGTGCGATGATGACAGGACATACCAGAGTGGGGGCTTTGCTTATCATATGATGCAACAGTTGAGGAGTATCAGAGTTTACATGCCATCATTTGGGATTATCATCCAAAGGTTATAGAGGCTCCCATATCTGAGGAGTATTCAAAGTACTTATTCGCACATCCCTTCCCATAGATATCGAGTCCAGATGAGCTGGTACCATCGTTAGATGATGAGCCAACACTGAGATGGCAGAGGGTAGAGGAGATGATGATGAGGAGGAGGGAGTGAGGAATGGCGATGGAGATAAAGATGGAGATGGAGGTGGCGGAGATGGTGATGGGGGTGATGGAGATGGAGGAGATGAGGGTGGTGTGGGGCCAGTGGTAGATGTTTGAGACTTTAGAGTGCCTCAAAAGAGGCGATCATTGGTAGTTGCAGCACAACAACATGCATAGATTAGGTTGCATTCACAACAACATGCTTAGATAGTTGCCTTGCAGTCACAGGTTTAGGCACTATAGGGTCAGTTAGCATAGATACAGGGGCAGCTTCAGGTACAAGCATAGGCGCAGACGTAGGCCTAGGCACAGATTGCCACTATTACGACAGAGAGAGACACCCTTAGATAGCGGGTTGAGCAGGCAGAGGGTGTGGCTGAGAGACTACAGAGGGTGGCTGAGGGCACCTCGACAGCTGATTACCTGAGAGAGGTATGGTGCTCCGCCAGGGAGGCCGAGTACTACTGACCGAGGTATCATGAGGCAGTTCCTCTAGAGCATCGGGAGAGTTATGCACAGACTGTTAGTGCTTGCACACATTCCAAGACTACCAACATGGATATTACAGGGCCACCTCATAGGGATCTAGGGACAAGACCATCAGGTACAACCAGAGGTGCAGGGCCAACACCGTTAGGGGGGAGAACCACATAGCTCCATGATGATAATTTGAGATGTATTTGAGACATTTGATGATGTATACACCGATTTAGCTGAGACATTATGATGTACTGCCATTTTTTTGATATTGTATCTCTTTATATATTTGGATATCTTTGTACATTTGAAATTATTATTTTTGGAGATTTATATATGATATGCAACGATGATTAGTGATCTATATGTGCTTATGTGATGTATGATGGATTCCTATGATGGATGGATTTAATTTATATGTTATATGATGCCTATATGATTATGACATGATAATGTATGGATGCAATGATTAAATGATGATGATGCATGATTTATGTTTCTATATGTTCTTATGCATTTGATTATGCAAATGAGATGCCATGTATGTTATTTTTGTGTTTTTTGAATGCAAATATATGATCTGATTGTTATATGAGATGAATTTTAGAATGTAAATGAGATGCAATGCACTTCTTTTTGTGTTTTCTTGATGCAAATAGTATGATGTAATGGATGAATGATATAATGCAAATATGATATGATAATGCTTTCTAATGTATGTATGTTATGCAAATGATTATGCAACTACATGAGAATGATATTTTTTTGTTAATGTTAAATATACTCAATCCATTAATGATAGAGATGGAATTGTTTCAAAAATTGTGCCAACCTTGGGAAATCTATAAATACAGATGCAATACTGATATGAATGCAATCTAACTTAACCATGCAAATCTAATATGAAAATTTTGTCATCGTAATAGCCAATTTTTCATGATTTTTATCATCATTGAGCCTTTAAAATGTTGAAAGTGAGTACAAACATTGATGGTATAATTAGACCATGATGACCTAAGTACTACTTCCATGAGTTTTTGATATTGCAAGTTAACACAAGCATCTAGGTATAATTAAACCAAGATGACCTAAGCATTGCTTGCGTAAATAGACAAGAGTTAATCATTTTCCTATGCAAATTCATAATGTCATTAGTGATACTTTGTAGAGCACGTCTCGAGAAAATTTGCACAATAATAATGATCAACTCACAGACAATAGACAAAGAAAAAAGAAAAATCATACTCCTTCCTAGCTCCTCTAGTTTAGGACATCATTGAGTTGCTCCAGAGAGATGATAGCAAAAATCAAAGTACAACAGTTGAACATTCATGCTAACATGATAAAGCCATGATTCAAAAGAACATCCATTTAAAGTTTGCTTTGATTTGATAGATTTAGCTATTTAATATGGATGGTTGATGTGTTAATGATTGTGATTGATGTTCAATGGTGATTTGCACTATGATTGTTGGGTTTGTGACATTGTGTTACTGTTGTTTTCTTGTCTATTGGTTTAAGCTCAAATTTTATTGCCCCTAGTGAGTTCAGGATCTTGCCCCTAATCTAGGGTGAGACACAACTACAATGCCAGAATATGTACATGAGGTTTTATGATGACAGGAAAAATGATGGCGAAAGCAAATGGTCAAAACATGCTCAAATAGATGGAAAAGCTAATCTATCACAAATAGCGCCTGTTGCAAGGTTTTCACTACTTGTTTTATTGCACTTTTCGATTTTTTGCATGGATACTTTTAAAATTTCTTCTTCGGATTTTCACTTTGTAATTTTTCAATTTTTGTATTTTGTATTTTTATTGATTTTTGTCACCAAGGCAGCCCTGACGCCAGGGTTTTCATCAGGTGGCTCGAATTTACTGGGACATTTTCACGGTTTTTTGCCATTTTCAAGACTTTTTCCGATGCACTAGATGAATTAGGTGTAGAACTTCTTGAGATGCAAGTTGTTGATGGATTCTTCAAACCAATATCCTTTAGGCGTAGACAACTGATAGGCTTCAAATCCAAAGACTGAGACAATGACAAAGGGACCTAGCCAGTTTGGTTCAAAATTTCCTTTTTTTTCTCGATTCTGTTGATTACAGGGATTTTCTTTCAAGACCAATTCACCAACCTAAAATGTCCTTGGTTTTACTCTATGATTGTAACTTCATGACATCCTTTGTTAATAGGATTTCAGGTGATCAAGTGTATGTTGAAGACGCTCATCCAACAATTCCAACTCTTGTAGCCTAGACACCCGATAATCTTAATCTAAAATGATCCCCTTTAGTGACACGCAAAGTAATGGTAGCTCAACCTCAATAGGTAAAATGGCCTCTGATCCATATACTAAAGCATAGGGTGTAGCTCCTATTGGGGTGCATATACTGGTTTGGTAGGCCCACAAAGTAGGATTCAGTTGTATATGCCAATCACGTCCTGCATTGTTGACAGTTTTCTTTAAGATTTTCAAAATGGTTTTATTTGAGGCCTCTGCTTGACCATTTCCTTGAGGATATGATGCAGGAGCATCTAGTGGTGTAAGGGCAATCTTGCATCACCCAAAAATAGTTAAATTTCAAGTTTCTCAGTTTTTAGATGTTTTTACATTTTTGGATACCCTTTTTGTCCTAGTGAAATTCCCAATTTACGGTTTTTATTTTCTATTCCTGAGT